>CALNHX010005756.1:0-101266 GCA_940337035.1 Agriotes lineatus
AACACTGGGTATTACATATATGATACCAAACACCCTGACAGCACTGCACATGGGGGAACAGCGGTCATCATCTGAGAAGGCATCAAGCACTATGAATTACAAGGCTATTGCAAAGAAAATCTACAAGCAACTACTGTGGCTCTGGAAGAAACAGTAGGAACGCTCAACATATCAGCAATATATTGTCCGCCAAAATATAATAACAAACAGCAGGACTTTGAAGATTACTTCAAAACTTTGCTATATAAAGCACCAACACTGGGGTTCCCGAATAACTATCTAAAGGCAGACAACTGTACGCAACTTTAAGAGAAAACAATCTTACTGCAATATCCACCGGGCAGCCAACCTATTGGCCTGCTGACAGGAACAAAATACCAGACTTAATAGACTTTGGCATTGTAAAAGGAATAGATGCAAAGAATCTCAAGATACAGTCATGCTTCGACCTCTCATATGATCACTTGCCATTTATAATCACGTTACATTCACACATACTAGAAAAACAGAAACAACCTACATATTACAGCAAGCAAACGAACTGGCACATATTCAAAACAACATTCATCATCATCATCATCTATCAGCTCAAAAGGCCTTGAAGGCCCGTGGCTACAATCTTCCTCCATTTCTTCCTATTTCCGGCTCGTGTTTCCCAATTATCGGCTATGTTCATGCGTGCTAGGTCTTCCATTACGTCCTGCATTCATGTTTTTGGTGGTCTGCCCTTTCTGTTTCTGCCCTCTGGTTCCTCTTTTAGGACCCTCTTTGGCACTCTTGTCTCCTCCATTCTCGATAGGTAGCCCAGCCAGCGTAACCTTCCTTGTTTGATTATAATTTCAATTTCGGGTTCTCGGTACAGTTCGTACACCTCATCATTGGTTCTTCTCCTCCACTCTCCCTGTGTTTTCACTCCTCCGAATATCCTTCTTAGCATTTTCCTCTCCCACCTTGCTATTTTACCACGCACTTCCTCTATCAACACCCACACTTCACTCCCGTACGTCACTACTGGTCGTATCACCGTTTTATAGATCTGAACTTTAACCTCCCTTGATAATGTCTTGTTTTTTAGCACTGAATTCAGCATTGCCGCACACCTTGATGCTGCCGCAATTCTTCATTGTATTTCCTGATTTCTGTCTTTGTTGCTGCTAATATTTACACCAAGAAATGTAAAGTTCTGCACTTTTTCGAAGTTGTATTTTAGGTTTTGTTGGTTGTCCCGTATAGCAAGCCCATTAGCTCTGGGATCGTTGCAGTTGAGGATCATGTAGGTACTTTGTTTTACTCTCATTTATCATTAGTCCGAATTTTCTTGCTTCCTTTCCCAGGCGTTGGAATGTCAGTTTTAACTCCTCTTGTGTCCGTGCCATAATTGTGAGATCATCAGTGTAGGCTAGTATCTGGTAAGGGCTATTTATAATACTCTTATTGCCTTCACTCCACTTCGTCTGATGGTTGTTTCCAGGGTCAGATTGAATAGTAAGGGTGACAAGGGGTCCCCTTGTCGTAGTCCTTTCTGTATCCTGAATTTGTTTGACCTTTCTCCTTCAATCCTCACCCTACTCTCTGTCCCTTCTAATGTCATTGTTATCAGTTGTATAACCATTCTGGTAATTCCATTTCACTAAGTGCAATTAATAGTTTCTTTCTGCATATATTGTCGTACGCTTGTTTAAAGTCGACATGCAATATGTGGATTTGCTTTCCTTTCCTTTTTATTTTTTCTTGTATAGTTGTAAGGGTGAAGATATGGTCTGTTACTGATCTCTGCTTCCGGAATCCCGCTTGATATTCATTTCATTCTCCACACTTATCAAGGAAATAGGCCTATAATTTTCACAGTCCAGCTTATTGCCCTTTTTATAAATCGGAATTATTATGGCTTCACTCCATTCTTTCGGCATTTTACAAGTGGTCCAGATTTGCAATATGAGCTCATATATTTTCTTTTCTAGGGTTTCACCGCCGTATTTTATTAATTCTGGTTGGATTTCATCTATACCTGGGCTTTTGTTGTTCCTCATTTTGTGTATGGTTATTTTTATCTCTTCCAGTGTTGGGAAGATTTTGTCAGTTATTTGCGATTGGTTTCGTGCATTTTCTTCTTCTGCTTCCTCCCCGTGCTCAGCAAGTAGCTCTTCATAGAATTCCGGCCACCTTTGCGCCACTTTTTCGGTACCAACTATCAAATTGCCGAGTTTATCTTTATACATGGATGGTTCATGTAGGTGTTCTTTTTTTGTAAAGCTTACTTGTTTGTAAAATAATTTCATGTTCTTTTTACTGTAGTGTTCTTTTATAATTTCAATTGCTTTTTCCTGTATTCTCCTCTTCTTCCTCCTGCAAAGGCTATTAAGTTTTCTTCTCTTTTCTTGTAGCTTTTCTTTGTTTTGTTAGGATTTATAGTTCATCATTTCCATTTTAGCTTTCTTCAGACTTTTCCATGCTTCTCTGCACTCTTCGTCAAACCAATTATTCTTTTGTTTTATTTCTTTGGGGATTCTTTCCTCGGCTACTTGGTTTACAATGTTTTTAAGATCTTCCCATTCTATCGATTTGTCTTCATCTATCCTTCTCAGCTCCTGTTCCAGTTGATTTATGTACTCATCTCTTACTTTCTTGTTACTTAGTTGACTCAAGTGTAGTTTTCTTTTCTGTTTTCTGCTCCCTTTAGGTTTGTGTCTTAGGCCTACTTCTCCTTTTATTACTGCTCTCACTAAATAGTGATTGGATGAGATTTCCGCTCCCTTGCGGCTTTTAATATGCATCACTAGGTGTTGGTGTTTTACCTCTACGAGTATGTGGTCAATATGATTTACTGTCCTTCCATTTGGGTGTTCCCAGGTGCCTTTCTAGATGTCCTTGTTTTTTTTTGAATGTAGATATTACTCTCAGGTCTCTTATAGCTGCAAAATTAATCACTCTCTGTCCGTTTTTATTGGTTTTATGATGTAAGTTATGCTTGCTTGCTACTGGGTAGTTACTATCCTCCTTGCCAATTTTGGCATTATAGTCTCCTACTACCAGTTTTACATCATACCTTGGTATAGAGTCATACAGCTGTTCCAGTTCCTCGTAAAACTTGTCCTTAATTTTATTTTCCATCTCCTCTGTCGGGGCATGAACATTAATTATGCTAGTTTTCCTCATCCCTTTCATTCTAATATAGCTAATTCTTTCGCTTGTTACTTTAAAATCTATTACATTTTCCACCGCTGAGTTTAGAATCAGAAATCCTGTGCCCAGCCTGTTTTGTTGAGCTCCTCCCTTGAAGAAGGTGTAGTCTCTGAGCTTTGTTATGCTTTCACCTTTTATGTTGGTTTCCTGTACTGCTAATACGTCAATTTGGTATGCTTTACATCGATCCTGTAGTTGTAATAGTGCCCCTTCATAGTTTACTCATGTTACGTTCCAAAGCCCCAACCTTCAGTCAAAACAACATTAGACAATCTAATTAATTTAAATATACCATTGAAAACACCAGAAGAACTAGACCTCGCGGTGATCGATTTCACCAAAGCAATACAAAACGCAGCTTGGACTGCTACACCACATTATAATCACGCTACTGTTGAAGAAAAACTCCCTGTACTTACTAATTAAAGAAAAAATTCATGAAAGAAGAAAACTCAGGAAAAGATGGCAAATCACAAGCAGCGAAGACAATAAGCAAAAATTTAATAAGGCAGCAAAGGAACTGAAAAAATTATTACAAATAAAAAATTAATCTGTTCGTGAATATCTTAGTAACCTAACAGCAACAGAAGCTAGTGTTTGTTGTGGAAAACTGAAAAGTCCATAAACATCCATTCCACCAATCATAGATCAAAATAATAAATGGGCTAGAAGTAATAAAGAAAAGGCTGCAACATTTGCAAGCTATATAGCAAATGTATTTAAACCGCACGAAATAGATGCAGCAGAACATGAAAATACAATACAGGAATTATTAAATACCTACATCTTACCAAATGGTAATGGATCCTCCAATAAATATCAATATCAGAGTTACTGAAATTAAAGACATAATTCTAAGGCACATATTAAGACTTTGATACTTTCCCAATAAGTAGAAAGTAGCACAAATTATAATACTGCCAAAACCTACTAAGAACCCAAAAAAAACAGCGTCTTATCGCCCAATAGGTACTTTTAAAAGTTTTCGAAAAAATTTTTTTAAATTTCTAAAACCGATTTTAGATAATAATAACCTTATTCCTGAGCACCAGTTTGGATTTAGGAGCCAACACGGTATTATCGAGCAAGTACATAGGATAGTCAACATAATTAAGAATACATTTTAAGGAAAAATGTATTGCTCCTCGGCATTTCTCAACATTAGCCAGGCTTTTGACAAAGCCTGGCATGAAGGTTTTATGTACAAACTTTGTTTTGTGTTTTGTGATCATTCTCAAATCATACTTAACCCAAAGACAATTCATAGTAAAGTACCAAGACGAATACAGTGAATTATTATCAATTCAGTCCGGAGTGCCACAGGGAAGTATATTAGGACCTATCCTATACACTTTATATACGGCCGACCTTCCAACGAGTAACGGAACTACAGTTGCTGCCGATGATACCGCAGTCCTAGCAGTACACACCAATCCAACAACTGCATCACAATATCTACAGGAAACAAAACCTCATACAAACCTGGTTAACTAAATGGAAAATTAAAGCTAACGAACCAAAATCAGTACACTTGACCTTCACTTCAAATAGAGAAACGTGTCTTCCAGTTGTAAAAAATGGTAGACAGTTGAGGCAGGCAGAAGACACAAAATATCTGGGAATGCATATAGATAGACGCCTAATATGGAAAAAACATATATTCACGAAAAGGAAACAGCTTGGTCTGAAATTGAGACAAATATATTGGCTGATTGGTAGGAGGTCGCAGCAAACATTGGAAAATAAATTATTAATATACAAGGTAATTCTAAAACCCATATGGACATATGGATACAGCTGTGGGGTTGTGCAAGCAATTTTAATCTAGAAATTTTACAAAGCTTTCAGAGTAAAGTATTACGAACAAAAGTTGGCGCCCCCTGGTACGTTACCAACATAACAATTGCAAGAGATCTACAAGTCTCATCGATTAAAGATGAAATCAAACAATTCAGTGTAAATTACAGTGCCAGAACTGAAGTGCACCCTAATGTGCTCGCTAGAGATTTATTCACAACCACTATTGGTGAAGTGCACATATTAAAAAGATTGAAGCCAAATGACCTAATAGACAGATTTTAATTATGATTAGTATGTATATAGACAAATAATTCATATCGCCACAATGTCTTAATTAATATATATATTTAAGGAGCAACTTCGCTGGAAGTTAGCTCCTGCATGTTATTAATGTATAATGACAACCTAGACATATAAATCACTTATTGTTCAACTAGACAGATTGTAAATAAAAAGCAGTTAATAAAAAAGGAGTGGAATGGTTTTAGTTTTTTTTAAAGACACCCAATGCTAACAGAAAGATTTGCTTAAAACATTGACAGTTGCAGGGCTAGTGTTGCTATAGAGATAATAAGAGAATATTTTCAGAACTTTGGTTAGACTCTGGAAAATGTCGAGCCCATCCATTTAGTCAACTACGATGACAGCAGTCTTCTGGATAACCCAGGAAGATAAAAAGTTTTATGCTGCCAGGGGTCTAAAAGGTTGGAAATGATAATGGATTCGAGCATTTCAGAAATGATGGGAGAAACTGCAGATGGGCACCTATTGTCACCATATCTGGTGTATAAAGCTGTGCTCTTATATCTGACCTGAATTAAGAGAAGACTCGAAGGAACGATGTACAACTGAACCAGGTCAGGCTGGTTTGACGCTCCAACATTAGAGGATAGTTTGACAAGATTCTCTTCTTTATTTTAAAAATCTTCTAGCAAAGAAGGTGCTGCTTTTAAGATAATTTAGCGAGCCATATTTCAATGCACGTTCTAGAATGTTGCAAACAAAATAACATCTATTTTATGTTGCTTCCACCAAATGCAACACACTTGCTTCAGCCTTTGTATGTAGCATTTTGAGACCCCTTAAGAAATATTGACATGCCATTCTGGCAGAGTGGAAAATGAAAAATACAGGATGTTTATTTACCTAACTCGGACTTTGCTAAGCTGTTTCGGAAAGCTATTGAGAACGTTCAAAATTTAGAAAATAATATAGTCAGCTTTTCGAGGTTGCAGGATTGTCCCACTTTTTTCAGATGCAGTTTTGAAGAAAATTCCAGATGTCAATTAAGAAGATAAAACAGAAAATGAAAACTTCTAGACCAAAACTGTAAGATTTTCTAAATGAAAGCAGGTTGGCAACAATCCAAGAAGACCTGGTAAAAGAGTAAAAAGGACAGATCTTGTTCAGACATTCAGTAGCGCAGTTACTGAAAATGAAAATAAGAATTTAGAAAGCAGCTGTGATGAGAAGTAAGAAGTTTGAGACGTTGAAGAAGATTTGGGATTTGAAGAGGCGATGGCTGAGACTGAAAACATATCCGAAGAAGACATTTTAGAGACTGATTTTAATAATAATAATAATAATAAATCGTCTTTTATTAGCTCCATTGTATTACAAAAATTTATACCTAGTGAAGATACACAAAAAATAAACATAGCATAAAGGAGCTATCCCAAGGCGGAGTTCAGCGTTTTACCTTTCGGTTAGCTGTTCTACCACTCAACCCTTGCCAATAAATAAATTAAATCTAATATTATTTAGCTGTATATACATATAAACATACCAGGGCCCAATTATAATAAATAAAATAAACTTACATTACTAATACCAGTCTGGAAATATTTCAGTCCTTGTTTAATAAAAAAGTATAAAATTTGAATTTGAATTGATTCAAGGGTAAGCTTTTGAATGTGCTGTTAATACTGTTGTAAATTTTAGTTATTTGGCAAGAGAAACACTGTTTAAAAAATTCCGTTCTATGTAACGGTGGAGTTAGCTTACCCTTGAATCTAACATTTAGATTGTGAACATCCGTGCGAAATGTAATCTTATTATATAAGTAAGTAAGGTGGTGATCGAAAAATGAGAATTTTATGATAAAGGCAAGCAGCATGTAGCAATCTCCTGTTATCCATATTTAACCATTTTAATTCCTGAAGTTTATAAGAAATATGTTGGTACTTGCGAATTCCAAAAATAAGTCTCATACAGGAGTTTTGCATTTTTTGAATTTTTTGTGAATTAACTTTGTCAATAAACGGTCCATATATAGTATCGCAGTAATTAAAGTGAGATAGCACCAATTAGTTACATAAAATCTTTTTTGTGTTTTTAATATTATACAAACGGGCACTTTTTTCTTAGTTAGGTTTTCATGTTCAAATAATATCTACAAGTATTATGTTGGGTGTGTAACTGAAGTGATAGATAAAACTTTTTTTTTTTTTTTTAGTTTATTTATTGCCAGTTCAACAAAGTGCATTGTTATTCATGGCACTGATATAAAGTTTACATGTCTTACAGAACACATATCATAAGATACACAAATTAACGCATCAAGTAGTCCTCTAGGATGAATTGCATATTCTTGGGTGTTAGCGGATTAATTGTCTTCGTATTCACTATTGTCGTATAGATCTTGTGGAAGTTTGCGTTGCAATCTTCTGTGTATATTTTTGTGTCCTAGCCGGTAGTGGGCAGCACCTTCACAGTTGTTAATATTAAGTAGGAACTTTTTGGTAGTCTTCCTCAGATATTCTTCAATAGTTGGAATTTTTAACTTGTAATGCAGTTGTGTATTTCGGATGTACCAAGGGGCATCAACTGATATCCTTAGGATTTTATTCTGCAGTGTTTGTACTTTGTTGATGTTGGATTTAGAGGCATTGCTCCAAATAACGCAAGCATATGTTGCTAACGGTCGAATTAGCGATTTATAAAGGAGTAGGGAGCAGTCAGTTTTAAGTGATGATTTTCGATTAATTATTGGATATAATTTTGTTAGCCTGGCGTAGCACAAGTTGAGCTTCTTATTAATGTGAAATTTCCACGATAAGCGCGTGTCTAAATGTACACCTAAGTATTTCACTGTTTCATTATTGGGATTCCACTGAATGCACGTACCATTTATCACAATGTTATTAGGATCCTTAATCCTTCTAAGGGCGAATATTTTGGCTTCGCATTTCGTTGGGTTAAGTGTTATATTCCATTTAGTTAGCCAGTTGTTTACTTCGTCGACAGCTGATTGCAGTTGAGAGATTGACTCGTTCAGGTTCCAGTTTTGCGATATGATCACAGTGTCGTCAGCATACATAGCAAGGTTTTCGCGTGTAAGTGGAATATCTCTAACAAATATATTAAATAATATTGGTCCCAGAACACTCCCTTGGGGCACTCCAGCTTTGATAGGTTTGCTATCAGAGACAGTTGAGTTGATTCGCACAGCGAAGGTCCTGTTATGTAAAAATGAGTGGATTATCGCTTTAAGATAGCTTGGTATTGGCAGTTGGAGCAATTTATATTTAAGACCTTCAGTCCAAACTTTGTCAAATGTCTTTGCGATGTCCAAAAATACAGCTGTGGTATACTGCTTGTTTTCGTACCCGGTCTCGATTATTTCTACTATCCGTTGAAGCTGGTGGCAGGTCGAGTGTCCGCTTTTGAACCCAAACTGAAATGGTGGAAGAATAGCTGCTTCTTGCAGTTGGTCATTTAGTCTGGAGTAGATTATTCGCTCAAGTATTTTTGAGAGAGTATTTAAAAGACTTATTGGTCGATAGTTATTAGGGTTTTTGTTATCTTTTCCTGGCTTGGGAAAGATAACAACTATGGCATGCTTCCATGCTATTGGAAAGTATCCCTTTCTGAGGCAAGCATTAAACAGTGTCGTCAGGAATGCGAGTACCTTCGTTGTAAGTCGCTTCAGAATTTCATTGGTGATAAGATCACATCCCGGAGACTTTCTTCTGGGTAAGGTGTTAATGATTGTTTTGATTTCATTGGGGGAGGTAGGTTGTATACGGTCAGGAATTGGGAGATGTGATTCAGTGTAGTTTAGGATCGAGTTAGTGAAAGCATAGTTGTTACCGATTGTGGGAGTAAATGTTTGTGCTAGGTGATTAGCAAATAGCGCAGATTTGTCTTCATCCGTATAATAAGTTGTGTTGTTGGTTGTAATTGGGGGTATTTGCTGAGGTTCCTTTAGAACTCTTCTCGTGGCTTTCCACATACCTGGATCTCCAGGTTCTAAATTCTCGATATACCTTCGATATGTTAGAATTTTGTAGTTTTCAAGTTCTCTTTTGATTCGGTGTGCTAGATTATTTAAGACGTTTTTGGTTGTCGGGTTTCGAGTTCTTTGCCAATCACGCCGTACTTTGCTTTTTTGTTTTATTAGCTCAATGATGTAATTTGGCGGTATGTTGTACGTTGCTGGTATTTTCCTATGATTGGTTTGAGTTGTCTGCTGGATGCTGTTTTGTATACTGCTAGTATAGTCATCAACTGCCTGATCAATGTCTTTTCTGGTTTCAAGATTAAGCGGGTGTTTGATATTTTGATCAAGATGTGCTTGAAAGTTTTTCCAGTTGACAACGCCGTTTATTAACTTGGGATTAGGAGGGTTGCGGTGTGGAGCGCTCAGAAACGTTATCACTACGGGTAGGTGATCGGAGTCGAGTTCTTCGATGGGTGTTTGGTGTATTTGTTTGGTAAAGCTCGGTAGGGATAGTATGTGTGTTCGGTAGGGGCTAACACTTGGAAATTGTACGAGGCCGAGTAATTAAGGAGTTGAGCTCCTGCAGGATTGGTGGTTCTGCAGCCCCAGGCAGTGTTTTTGCTGTTGAGATCTCCAATCACGAGGGTGGGCTCATTGGTATTTAAAAGAATTTGTATGTCGTCGTCTGTAAGTTTTATATTGGGTTGCTTATATACACTGATTATGGTTACCTGGTTGTTATTACACAGCGTGATTTTTACTGCAGTCGTTTCTATTGTGGTCTTCTCCATGATTAGTGGGTGATGGGTAATTTGTCTTTTAACTAGTACTGCGACTCCCCCCGAAGCTACTCTATCATTTCTGTCCCTTCTGTAAATGTAGTATCCAGGTATTTTAAAAACATCATTTTCAGTAAGATGAGTTTCTGATATGCATGCGATATCAATGCTGTATCTGGCTAGAAATGCAATAAAAATTGAGCGTTGATTTGTTATTCCGTTCGCATTCCAGTTTAGGATTGTTAAGTTTTGTAGTATTTTATGGGCCATTGATAATGTTAGGAAGTATTGTGTTGATTAAAAATGTTTTAATTTGAGGAAGGAGGGGAGTTATAAAATCAAGAAGGATTTTTATGAGGTTATTTATTATGGGTGAGTCTGTAGCGTTTATTGTTGAGTTTTGTTGTTGATTTGAAGTTGGTTCCTTTGAAGAATTTTTAAGTATGTAAGAATAGCTATGGTTTGGGTTTGTTGTCGCGCTGGGTGTATTCCTGCTGTTGTATCTGTTACTGGGGGTTTGGCTACGTGCTAGGATGTTTCGCTGTTTGTTATAGCTTTTACATCCCCTGTAGTTGGCTGGGTGGTGCTCGTTACAGTTTACGCAGATTGGTGGATCATTGAGGCGTTTTTGACATTCGCTTGTGAGATGGTTGCCCGGGCATTTAACGCACCTAGGGGTAAGATGGCAGTAATTCTTCGTATGGCCAAAACGCTGACATCTGTGGCACTGGGGGAGATCTGTTGTTTTTTTTTCGCGTTTCTACTTTGACAATAGAATAAAAGAGTTTATCTAACTTGTAGATTTCTTTTGCTTCGTCGTTGTTAGTAAGATCAACTGCGCAAATGGGTGAAGGTTTTTTATCTTTGTTTAAAAGACGAGTTATTTTAATTATAGGATAGTTTTTTAACTCATTCTGAATTTCTTCCGTTGTCAAGGACAGTGGTACATTTTTAATTACCACTGAAATTGGTTTATTATTTGGATTTTGGAAGGTGTGGTACTTTATATCATTAGTTGTATAGAATTTAGTGAGATTTCGATAATCATCCTCCATTAGTGAGGTTTATGCGAAGGATGTTTCCATTAAATGAAGTTGTGAAATTATTAGCGACTGTCTTTTTAATATCGTTAGTTACTTCTGTGTATTTTACTTTATCAGCATTATGAAGAAAAATTGGTTGTATTTTTATTTTTGGTGTGTTTGTTAGTTGTGTTGATTGTGAGGGGCTCTCGCCCTCGATTTTTTTTCCGATTTCATTGGGGAGATAGTATTTATTTTGTGTTAGTAGGTAATCTGAATCCCACATATACCTTTTTTGCACGTCGTTATGAATTGTTGGCGATATTTGATCTGACTTCCGTTTGGCATCTGAATTTGATGGCTGATTGGCACTTGTATCCATATCCGCATTATTCGTGAGTTGATTGGTATCTTCTAGAGGAACAGAATTTCTTTTATATATTAACGTTGGTTGTTTTATCGTAGAGTTAAGCATGTTTTTCCGCGATTATCACGAACTGTGGGTTTTGAGTGGACCACGGTCGGTTGACCCGGCCGCGGCCAGCTGGCTTGATAATGCACTCACTAGTTGAAGGTAATATTTTATTATTTACTAACTATGTAATGTTATTGTAATTACTGTTAAATATTAAGCACTAAGCAGTAGTAGCACGACTATTCGCGTGCGTGGCTCGCGAGAGACTAGATAAAACTAAAAATATTTATTTATTTATTTAATTGATTTAAGTTCTGACCAGTAGTACATTATGCACTAAAATTAGGTCACAGCGTACAAGATGAAATTAACGAAATAATATGTGATGCCACAAATCATAACAAATCATAGTTTGAAAAACAAATAAAAATAATAGGCTAAATTAGGTTTAACAAAATTAGTAGCTAGTTATCACTATTATGTAACTACATAGCTATCCAGCAAACACGGTTAAATAACATTTACATACGAGGAGTGTTCAGATTTAAACAGGAATTTATTTATAAAAAAAGTTATTATCTACAATATTACAACAATGAAAACTATATTACTTTTCGACGTAATCTCCTTGCCTAACGATGCACTTGCGCCAACGATCTGGAAGCTTTTTAATACCTTGCTAGAAAAAGTCTTTGGGTTGCATAACGTCATTATTTGATTGAAATCTTTCCCCGGCTAAAAATTATTTTAATAGGCTAATCAGAGGGAGCAAGATCAGGACTGCATGCTGGACGCGGAAGAAGGTCCTACTGAAGTTTGTTTATTTTGTCAATTGTTCTTGCAAACGATTCAACTTGTGTTCTTCAGTCAACGAGCGCGGAATCCACCTGGCACTCACCTTACGATACTTTAGCTTGCTTTTTATGATCTCTTCAACACTTTCGACACTAATTTGTAAATTTTGAGAAATTTGACGAACTGTTACCCGTCTGTCTTCTTGAATAAGTGCATTCACTTTTTCTTCATTTTTAAGATTGACCGAAGTTGCAGCTCGCTGTACATGAGGCCCATTTGCTACATGCGTTCTCTCGTCTCTAAAGGATTTTGACCACTCAAACACTCGACTTTTTGAAAGACATTGATCACTATATTGTGCTCGCAGTCTTGTAAGAATTTCAGTCGAATTTACGCCTTCATTCGTAAGAAATTTGATTATTATACGCTATTCCACGCTATAATGAACAGAACTTTAAAACATTGTAACTGTAACTGTCGAAATAATATTATATCGAAACAATTGCCATGGATATGTTGACAAGAGTCACGACTAACCTTTAAATAATTTAATTTTTAGAATTGTTTTCAGATGGGGTTTTAATTTAAACATTCCTGTTTAAAACACTCCTCGTATATGCTATGTAACATTGTTCTTTTCTATCTTCTTCCTGTAGCTCCTAAGGAGCGAAGGGCGTTTCTAAAGCAAGGTGAATGGCAGGGTTGCTAGGCCTGCGCATCGTTGATTTAGTCCTTTGTTGTTGATATTTTTTGTACCAGATTCCTCCATTTATTTTTGTCCTGTGCTATAAATTTAGCTTGTCCCCATAACATGTTCTGTAGTTGTAGGTCCTTTAAAACAGTTCTTTTCCATGTGTCCCTCGGTCTACCTCTTGTTCGGTTTCCTTGCGTATAAAAATCCAGGGCTTGTTTTGTAATGTTACTGTTTGGTTTCCTCAGTGTATGGCCTATCCATTCCCATCGTCGTTTTTTAATTGTTGTTTTAATCCTTTCCTCTTCTGAGATTGTCCATAGTTGCTGGGTTGTTATCCTTTCCGGCCAGAATATGTGATGTATATGCCTAAGGCATTTGTTTTTAAAAACTTGTAGCTTATTTACCATTTGTTTATTAATTGACCAAGTTTACGCAACGTATAACAGTACACTTTTAACATTCGTATTAAAAAGACGTAGCTTTGTTGTTGTTTTGATGTTTTTCGTACTCCAAATTTCCTTTAACATGTTGAATGCAGATTGAGCCAAGGCTATTCTTCTATTTATGTCTTTCTGTGTACCCCCGTTAGCGTCCAGCATGCTGCCTAGGTAGCAGAATTTGTTGATCTTTTCTATACTGCGTTCACCGAGTGTGATATTTGTTTCCTCTTGGTTTCCTGTTGTAAATATTTTTGTTTTCTTCCCATTTATTTTTAGCCCGACCTTTTCCGCTTCAGATTTTAGTTTGTCGAGTTTCTTTTGCATTGCCTTTTCATTTGTTGTGAGTAAGCAGATATCGTCTGCAAATTCTAGGTCTTCCATTGTAGTGAACATGTCCCAGTGAATTCCGTTTGTTTTGTCTTCTGTGTGTCTCATAACCTAGTCCACTATAATAAGGAAAAGTGTTGGAGATAATATGCATCCTTGCCGGACTCTTGTCTTTATGCTAATTTTCTCCGACAGTCTGCCATGATGTTCGACTCTTGCTGCAAAATTTGTATACAGTAATTTGCTTATTCTTATAAATTTATCCGGTAGTCCATAGTAACTCAATATCTTCCACATCATCTCCCTTGAGACTGACTCGAACGCTTTTTCAAAGTCGATAAAATTTACCCATATGTTTTTGTTGTTCTCTGATGTTTGTTCTAGAATAATCCTCAGTGTACAGATGTGGTCGATGCATGAACGTCTCTCCCTGAACTCCGCTTGGTTTTCTCTAAGTTTAACATCTATAGCCGCTTTCATACAGTCTTTCCTATATTACATGTAATATCACCAGGTTATTACATGTAAGTTTGAATTTCCCAGTCAGAGTATTGTAACTACAATGTAACAACTACAAAATTTTGTTATATATGTATCTGTAACAGTACAGGTATAGCACTGTTACGTAACTGTTTCAACAAGTGTAACATTGATGTTATATGTTTGTTATGCAACCTTATTATTGTCAATTTGTAACATTTATATTACAGATTTATAACTGTAATATTTAGGTATACTGTACGTTATTTTATTGTTATCAAGAGTTCTAATACTGTTATATCGTTGTTATTTGCAATTATTTATCTACAGGATATTGTAGTCATCTACCGTACAGGGTAATTCAAATTTGAGCCATATGGTTGACACTCCTGCTTATTATATGAGCGAGGTTAGATTTCAGTAGCCAACTTGAAAACCTTTTCCATTCTTTAAAAATTATTCATGGATTGTTAGATATGCTACTTGGCCAAATATTAAGCTAAACTTTTAATTTTACAAAATAAGCAAGATTCCAATGACGAGGCTCAGATTGAAATCATTCTGTACTTAACATTGTTGTACAAACTGCAACCATAGGGTTGAATACAATAACACATTTATTGCATTAATATTTTATTTTACTATAAAACTATTGCACTGTTAACAATAAAAATTATTCCAACGGAACATTACATTTTCGTTTCTTGTTCACGGGCAAAGCTCTGCTTTGTGAAACGAAACCACTCGCCTCCTATGTTTCCGAATTCGTTTTCCTTTAATGCTGCATAGGTCATGCATAATGCTTCTGAAATTACAAGTTAAATATTGATGTTCCTCATTTTTAGTATTATTTTACATACCTACCTTTCACGAATCTTATAATAATAAGTGTTGACACTCGAAAACTATGACGGTGTCCTATCCACGAACACCCAATTGCACATTCATTAGTAAATATGCGCTTTAATATTCTATTGGTATTATCCTTTGGTGAATTACCCCCAACGTGCCGAATACATTTTTTCTAAAAATAAGATACATACAGTGTGTCCCCGGATTGAGTTCACTATAGGTATAATCGACAAAAAATTTTACAATTTTATTTTAATGTTTTGGGATTCCGCCTTGCTTGGTCTGAAGAGAATTTTAAGAATATTTATAGTTTTTGAAAACACAAGTTGGCCTTGACAGTGAAGCTAAAACTATTTTCTTTTTAGGTAAACTACCCTTTCTGTTTATGATACGGCAAAATTTTACCAAGAAAAGTTGTTCAAAATAATAAATTCTGGCCCTATACGAAGTTTCAGGAAGATCTACCTACTTAAATTAAACCGTTAAAATTGTATTTATTAAAAATGACGGTTTGATTTAAGTACGTAGAACTTCCTGAAATTTTGTATGGGGCCATAATTTCCCATTCTGAACAATTCTTGTTAGTAAAATTTTGCCGTATTATAAACAAAAAGGGTAGATTACCTGAAAAGAAAATACAATTTTTTTGTTTAGGTAATCTAAAAATAACGGTTTAATCTACGGAAGTAGATCTTACTAAAATTTTGTATAGGGTCATTATTTATCATTCTGAACAACTTTTCTTGGTAAAACTTTGCTGTATCGTGAATAAAAAGGGTAGTTTACCTAAATAGAAAATAGTTTTTTCACATTTTTCATGGCCGACTTAATTTCTAAAAATTAAAATTCTGCTTAAAATTCTTTTCAGACCGCGCAGGGCGGAATCCCAAAACGTTAAAATAAAATTGTAAATTTTTTTGGCGATTATACCTACAGTGAACTCAATCCGGGGACACACTGTATAAATATAGGTGTAAAATTCATTTGCCAAATATTCTTTAATTTCGAACGTTATTTTTAAAGTTTGGTTAACTGTTCAACGTAAAAAGTTGGAAATATAGACCTTACTGACAAATATACAGTGTGTCCCCGGATAGGTGAAACGACTCTTGTGAAAGGTAAAAAATTCTCGATTTAAATTTTAATTTTTTGGCGTTCAGCCCTGCTTGGTTAAAGGCGAATTTCTAACATCATTTCAGTTTTGAAAAATGAAGTATGCCTTAGAAATTTAAAAAAAATCTATTTTTCTGTGAGGTAAAGTACCCTTTATGTGGCAAATACGACAAAAACTTATAAAGAAAAGTTGTTTAGAACCAACATCTAGGCCCCTATACCAAATTTCAAAATCCGCGGCCAACTTTGATTTCTCACATTTTCTCTCAAGTTTATTTCCCAAATCAAAGAATTTTATTTTTAACAAAGTTTTTTTATTATGAAATAAAAAACTTTGTTAAAAGTATTTGTTTTTTCAATAAAAATCTTTGTTAAAAGTAAAATTCTTTGATTTGGGACCTAAATATAAAAAGAAATTGTGAGAGATCAAAGTTGGCTGAGGATTTTGAAATTTGGTATAGGGGTCTATGTGTTGATTCTAAACAACTTTTTTTAATAACTTTTTGTCGTATTTGCCACATAAAAGGTACTTTACCTCACAGAAGAATAGGTTTTTTTAAAATTTCCAAGGCATACTTAATTTCTCAGAACTGAAATTATGTTGGAAATTCGCCTTTAACCAAGCAGGGCTGAACCCCAAAAAATGAAAATTTAAATCGAGAATTTTTTACCTTTTACAAGAGTCGTTTCATCTATCCGGGGACACACTGTATATATATATATGTTAGCGTCCAGACGAATTCTAGCCTCCAGGCGGATTCTCAGCCCCTCGTCGCTGTCGATTTCATCACCCATGGGTCACCGATGACATTAATTAGTCATAAACTGTCTGCAGCCGACTGCCCTTATGAAAGCAATATCTTATATATAAAAATGAATCGCCGTGCGTTAGTGCGTTAGTGCGTTAGTGTGTTAGTAACGCAAAAACTCGAGAACGACTTGACCGATTTGGATGATTTTTCTTTTGTTGTGTTCGTCTTACTCCCGAGGTGGTTTAGCAAAAAAGAAAATTCGGAAAAATCCAAAGGGAAAGCCAGAAAATAAAATCATGTCATAATCCGCATCAGAGCTATTGTGCTGTTTGTGCCGACAATTCTCGGAAGGACAGTTCTGACCTGGGAGGCCTAGCCGCTACCTGCACCCACAGGGGGCGAAGCGAATGCAGGGTCGTCGCAGTCAGTCAGTCAGTCAGACATTCAAATTTGGTTTGTGTACAAGTGATTGTGAAAACAATTCGGTGTCGTTTTATAGTGTCCGTTACAATGCCAAAGGCACGACGAGCTAACATAGGTCGTCGAAGACAGTCAGCTGCGCGGGTATCTACTTTACGTGCCAACCGCAATGATGACCAGCGCGCTACGGATAATGAAAATAGTTGTAGCTATTAGCATGTTTTTAAAATGAAAGAAATCGAAAATTCGAATATCGGAAAAACGTTTGCTGAACACGCTAATAGCAGGCAAATCAATGTTCGGGCAGGACAACGTCTGTCGAGTTCGCTACCCCTTAAGAGGTGAAATGGGGTAAATAAGCCTAAAAATCGATATGGGTGTCGTTATTGAGGTTTTTTAGGACGTTGATTGCAAAAACGGCATTTATTTTTAAGTCCAAGACGATGGACATGACATAAAATTAAAACTTTATAGTGGTTAAACGGGGTTTCAGAGACAAATTATTTTTGAACAGAACAACGTTTGCCGGGAGGGGACGGAACGGGACGGGACGGGAAGGGACGAGACGGGACGGGACTGGACGAGACGGCAAGGGACGGGACGGGACTGGACGAGACGGGAAGGGACAGGAAGGGACGGGGCGGGACGGGACGAGACTGAACTGGACGGGACGGGATGGGACGGGAAGGAATGGGACGAGACGGGACGGACGGGACGGGCAGGGATGGGATGAGATGGTAGAGGAGGAGACGGGACGGGACGGGACGGGAAGGGACAGGAAGGGACGGGGCGGGACGGGACGGGACTGAACTGGACGGGACGGGATGGGACGGGAAGGAATGGGACGAGACGGGACGGACGGGACGGGAAGGGATGGGATGGGATGGTAGAGGAGGAGACGGGACGGGACGGGACGGGGACGGGGATGGGATGGGATAAGTTGGGCTGGGATGACAGAACCTAATTAGTCATTATTTAATACAGAAATAACGAACCTCGCGCTTACGAAGTCGCGGGTACAGCTAGAAAGTAGCACATATTTTTAAGTCCAAGACGATGAACATGATATAAAATTAAAACTCTATAGTGGTTAAACGGGGTGTCAGAGACAAATTATTTTTGGGCAAAACAACGTTTGCCGGGCCAGCTAGTTGTATTATAAATTCGAATGCGTTGTGTGAGAGGGCAGATTCGACTCGAGGCCGGCTCAAGCGCCGGTGCAGAGGGCATTGTATGACTTAAATACGGTGTAATTCACTTATTAATAAAGCTGGTGCGATACTTTGTTTTAATTAATGCTTTAATTAAGTGTTTTCGCTAATATCAGAAGTGGGATTGGCTCGCGTTTAACATGAAAGTGAATTGTAATCGTGAAGGAATCAAGGGATGCTTTAACCGCTGGTTTTCGTTGTCTGCGAGAAGTGCCGGGCCCGGGCTGAATTTCGACCCCGAAGATGCGGACGCTAGTTGGTGCTGTGTTGAATTTCAACAGCTGGCCGAGAAATTTCGCTGGTCTTCCCGGGAACAGGTGGCTGTAACCGGGAAAAGGTTTGATAGTTGGAGCCTAGAAGGAAGAGATTGGGATGCGTTTAAGCTAAGTACTTAACTTAAGAAATACTCGGATTGCTAATATTGCGAGGTTAAAAGGGGAATTTGGTTAATCTGATCGGGATGCTCTGGTTGGAGTGGCATGTTTTATAAGTTCTGTTAAATGTTAGTATGAGGAACGGAATCCTTCCGATCGTAACTGGGAAAATTTAAAAATTTATCTACAAATTGCGTTTCTTCGAAAACTTAATGCTGGTTATCTGAGTTTAGTAATTTTAACAGTGATTTGTGCCCTTACATGAGGACTGTATTACGGACGAACATGAAGGATCGTGTTGAAAAGTATTTAAATAAACTTAATTGTTAAGAATTGCCCCATAACCGATGCTGCTAGCATATCTGTATACAATTCGGTTTTGATTAAGATCAAAATCTGGAGAACAGGTCGGGTCGTTAACATAATTGTTAAGATTTTAATTCTGGCCGTTCTGCCGTGTAGAATTATTTTTTTTTTGTTAAAGCTGTTAAGGGGGCGGGGCTGTTAATGTAGCAATTCTTTAAAATAATGGCGAAAATTGCTAACCAAGCCGATTAATTGCCGAACTTGTTTTACATTTTTCGTAACTGGATAATTAAGTAAAGGTTTGTTTTTCTATCAAATTTAACGAAAGTAGAGCAGAACAAAAATGATAGAATCCGTCACCTTAGTAATGCACTAAAAGAGTTGGAACTTTAGCTTCAAGCAGTAGCTATTAAAAAACTAGTTGTTATATTCTTCAGAAAAAGCTGTTTTTTGCGTTAAATGCCGACACGGCGTTACGTCCCGTTGGTTGGACCAAAGAAAGGGTTACAAGGGTACTAGGACCAATGTAAGTGTGTTCGAGGAATTCTGCAACTCCTTTTACGCATGTGTTAATTGAGAACATACTTGTGTATTGCTTAGTAGATTCCGGCGCGGATTGTTCCCTGATAACCCAGAAAATAGCTAATCAGGAATTAGGGTCGAGTAGTAGGTACTTTTACCGTGACTCGCACAATTTTGATTGTTTCTTGTGAGGGTGTCACGCTGGAACTCGATTTTTATATCGTACCGAATTACGCTATATCTCACGATTGTGTGGTTTCTAATTCATCTGAGTTTGACATAGGATGTACTCTTCAGGGTGGCGAGCGTCAGTGCCTGTTAGATCTACTTGACGCACATTTGAAAATGTTCACAAATAGCAACAAAGTTCGTAGTGTAACCTGCGGCGAAATGGCTATAAAGTTAACTTCTGACCGATTTGTTTCTTACCACCCATATCGCCTGTAGTAGAACGACAGCAAGTGCGAGAAATTATCAGTGGGCTACTCCAAAATAACATTATTCAAAAAAGCTCCTCTCCATTCGCTAGCCCCGTGCTGCTTGTTAAGAAAAAGATAGTACAAATCGCCTATGTGTTGATTTTCGTGCTCTGAATAAGATAACACTGTAAAAGATAGGTAGCCTTTACCTTTGATCGACGATCAGTTAGACCGTTTGGGCCAGGGACGATATTTTATCACTCTTGATATGGCGTCCGGGTTTTACCAGATACCCATTTCTCCTCAGTCAGTTCATAAAACGGGATTTGAATGCCATTAAGCATTTCCGAACTTATTTGTTATACCTTCACTTTACTATAATTCCTGACTGCAATTCCATCAAAGCCACCGCGAATAAAAGACATCTTTTGCCTCGTATTGCCCGCTGCGCTGGTGGGCTTACTTTCAAGATTTGTCTTTTACATTGCAATATCGAAAAGGCAAAAGGCTGCCACATTCTGATTATCTGAGTAGGAATCTTGTAAAGGTGCATGTGGTTGTTAATCCGAATTTGATCGAGAACGTTCAAGCCAAAGATCCTGAATCCCAAAAACTCATAAAAGAGGTGGATGATGGCACTACCGCGGCACACGATTATTCTGTGAAACATGGCATTCTTTATAGAATATTGGAAAGAATTCATTGCGTGTCTCTATACCTAAGGGAAATCGACTTAATATTTTAAAATGCCGTCGCAGCTTGTCCACTCCGAAATGCTCAGCGGTCTCTCACTCGACTTGTCATTTTGCAACTTGGATGGGAGTTTCACGGCTGCTTCTCTCGACGCCCTGTGATACGGCTGCCACGGAAATAGTTGGTCCCGGATGTCATAATAACATCATGACAGTCGTTATTGGGGTTGGAAGTCTTCATAAAATGTACAGCGACGCCTATGATTGGCCTAACGGCTGTTGGCTGAGTACTAAATAAATAAATAAATAAATAAATTAACGTCACCCAACTTCACTTTTCCCTACATGGTTTTTCTCCAATTTTTCTAGTCTATTGTTGATGTTCGTTAACGACAAATTTATTGAAGTTAGTAGTCTGGTAAATTTGCGAATGTTTTTAAAAATCAAAAATAAAATATTATTAATATAAGTTTATATAAGTAAAAGGAATCAGTCACAACCATTTATTTCCGTGATATCATCTCCATAGGTGCAGGATACTGCTGATGCAACAGGAGAAAGGTCATCTAAAAAATAAAAATATTTTATAGGTATATTTAATTTTCCAGAATAATTGCATAATTATTACAGTATATGAATTCCTTACCATCAAACTGTTGCTCTTGGCAGGTGGGGATAGATTCTAAAAACAATTATAAACTATTAACTACTTCATAATTTAGTTATTTAAAGTACCATTAATTATTATAAAGTCATGAAAACCTGTATCTGAAGTAATTACTTTAAGTTAGTAATGAAATATCAATGTGTTCATAGTATTAGAGCAGTTAAATTACCTGAACCTTCAATCCTTTCTAAAATTACAAGCATTGATGATATATCTACCAGCTGCTCCTTTTCTTTAGGTAATGGTGGTGGTGATGGTAGCATTACATTAGTAGTTTGTCTCCAAACTATAAATACCATACTTCAACAATATAAAATATTAATTAGTATAATTAAATTAAAATGCTCTGGCGAGCTAGCTAGGTATTCTATGATTGACAATCCAAAATGGATTAAGGGTCATTAGCACGTAAAAGTTTAGCAGCTGATATTCCATGGGCATATCACTTTAAAATATTAACATAACAATTGAAATTCTTACTTTAACAAAATTAAGTACCTACTTGGTATGCCTATGCTTTTTGAAACATCCTCAATTTTGGACAAGAGCAACAAAGTTAAAAGAATTTAAGTAAGATCAAAATCAACCCTCTACTCACCACAGCAATTTAGCTCTACTGATATTACTAACCTTTTTTCGGTATGTAGTCACAATCATCTGAGTTGCTGCTTGCTGCATTTATCAATTTTACTCTCAATCCTCGGTCTCGGTTTGCTTCATCTGATCAGGAGTACCTAATCAGCATCTTTGCTTTTTTAGAGCAGTTTGTAATGATAGTGTAATACTTAATTTTAGTAAAACGTGTCATTTATAACAGCATAAAACTTACATTCTGCGGTCTCAACCGTTACAACGTGTTGAATCCAAGTGCTGGGATTTGGGAAAATGGCCTTTGTAATAAAAACACTAACGTTTTTTACATTGGATGGCCACCAACACTTCCTATTCTCATCAGAGAGCCAACTTAGAGGTACCTCGGAAACACTTTGTTATTCATCGGCAAACCTAACCACTGCGTACATCGTTGCTTGAAATAGTACACTAAGAAACAAATTTTAAATTATAATTAACATTAGAAAATAGTACCTTCTAGCAGTTTTCATATAAAAACTACACTATCATCTATAATTAAAACTACATATCTAATGATCTGAATGTATCAATTGAATTGCAATGTGACCACCGGTATCGGAACATGGTATAAGTACACATATTCTATTGGTGCTTGTTGGCGTTGTTGGCGATATTTTAAAAACAGGAAAAAAATCATTCAAAACAACTGAAATTCCTAATTTTTGCGAATTACAGGGTAACATAAAAAAGGGCTTAGTATTTAAAAAACGTTGCACAACTAATACAATAGCTCTTTGATTGTTGACCGACAAATCACGTATGACTACTATAGAATTATCATCTAACAAACAACAGTTATTGTATTCCCTTTTTGAAATACAAAATCCACTAAATTCTATATAATTAATTTCATTTTTAGATGGAATATTTGAATAGTGAACTACTGGATATTTATTTGAATATGTTTTTGAAGTACAGCGTTTTTCTTCAGATACTCGATTTACAATTTGCTCTAGGGGTTTGCCACTATTTTTAAGTTTTTTTTAGTTTCTGCATATGATCTTTGTATTTAAATGAACTGAAGTTCTCTAATGATCCAAACAGTTTTACATCTTCACTTAAGTGTGAAAGACTGTGAACATTATATGACAGAAGTTCGTATCAATAAAGCATACATACCATAATTTTGAATAAACCACAATAACAGTGAATTTGCATAGTCATTTAGTTCTATGCACAATTTAGAATCTGCCAGTATTCTTGTGGCAATACTTAAACAAGTAAAGTGTTCATAAAAACTGGGAGGCAAGACATTCTTCAAAACAACAAGTCCTGTAAGTAAACATTGTCGAAATTCGGTTGCCTTCCAGCGATCAACCACATGTATACTTCTGGGTTTTCTGGCAAACTCGCTTGGAATACAAGATTTCAATTTAATTAAGTTGTTTGATACTCCATTCAATACGGTTGCTGGTCTTAATCTTACATTTATTCTACCGTTCACCCTAAACTGCAATAAACGTTTCAAAACATCCAAACATACTAAATGCATGTAGTAATTGGAATTTGTGAAACCATGCCTATACCCAGTGCTTCCAAGCAAGATGTACCTGTATTATGCTCAGGTTGCAGTTTATTTTTAAATAAAATATCTATAATTTTTATTGCTTCCTGTACAAAAGGCGTTAAAAATTGATTAATATCATCAGATTTTTTATGCCGTGATAAATACCAATTAAGAACGGTTCCGTATAAAAATCCGCTACTATGGATGCCAAAACTGACTGCCCGAACTTATAGACAGTGGTAAACCATCGATATTTAAATTAATTTTGAGAAAAATATTTGGTCTCTGAATATTCAAGACTACTGGAAAAACCAAAATGTGCATATTGGCCACCACTGTTAAAGTCTTAGGTTGAAGTTGTCTATACTGGCATAACCAGTTCTTGGCGTTTTCACTAAAGTCCTAGCATCTTTCGGTAGATCAGAATGACCATGTGATCTTAGTATGTTTAAAAGCGAATTCACTGCTACATGGGAAATATAATGTTCTAAAATCCAGTTTCGTAAATCTTCACTAATGGCCTTATCAGAATTTTGGATTAGATACTCCAGCATATTATTGCTGTCTGAATTAAGACATTCATCTACATCCTCACATTATACAGTTCACCCATTTCAGACACATTCAGTCAGTCTTCATTTAATGTATTGGGTATAAATGTACCTGAACACGATTGAAATAATATGACGAATTTTAAAGCTGAAAATTTGGCCGATCACATAAAACCATATATCTAATACTTACTATATTGCTAGCGGCTATGAGTGGGAAACTGGCCGATGAAGTGAGACACACAACCAACTCCTTCATGTATACGGTGAGCTGTGCGCAAGCGCGACGGCGTCGTCCGCCCAATGGGGAAGTGGTCCCGCCCAATGGGGAAGTGGTCAAGTTTAAAATTCGCTTCTAAAGGCGGAGTTCGAATTCTCACGCATGCGCACGAGACGCGTTATACTATAAGTGAGACTATGTCGGCGCCGTAATGTTTTCTGAAGTTTCCAGGCCCTACCAGCAATATATGTGTATTATATATATTCATAAAACACACAAAACTAGTTCTCAACCAAATATAAATATGGCGGGCGGTGCGGCTACGTTAAGTGCTGCGGTCTGCAAAAGATCCAAGAAATCTATTGTAAAGTAAGTGCTCAAATAGTTTTCATATTGGCTGTGCTAAACAGTGGAAAGGCAGTAAATTTACCGATGATAGTTCTCTAGTGTGCTGTGAAGTGGCCACCAACACAGATGAGGCAGCCTCTGGTAGCGATGGCGATTCTGAATTAGGTAATTCTAGAGAATATTTAGGTGACAAAAGTACGGATAACGGTACCCTTTATTATATAATTAAACAAAAGGACGAACTAATTCGTGAATTGCAAGATAGACTGAAAATATACGAGAAACTAAATTTAATACAGAAACTTCAAAACGGATGTACTACGTATATCAGTAGATAGGCAGTTCCGGTTTTGGGACACTTCCGGTGGTTCTGAACTCGGCTAAGCTACGTGGCCGAGGCGGTTTTGGGGCGCAGCCCTAGTCGCCATATTGTGGGGCTCCTCCCCCGAGGGCCCCCATGTTTGTCGACGCCGGGAGGTCCCCCATGCGCCGAGTAGCTGTGCGCAAGCGCGGTGTGGGTGGGGGGTTCGGGGGGTGTGTGTGGGGTCCGCCGGCGCTGCGAGGGCCCCCTTTCGGGGCTACGCCCCGGGTGACGGTGCCGGCCCCCGGCGCCGCGAATCTATTTTACAGTAAACTGTATTACCGGCCGCCTGCCTGGGTGTGGCAATTTCGAAATATATTGCGTAAGCCAGCAGCAGC
Organism: Agriotes lineatus; assembly: GCA_940337035.1. NCBI lineage: Eukaryota > Metazoa > Arthropoda > Insecta > Coleoptera > Elateridae > Agriotes > Agriotes lineatus. Next base: position 25,444 of record CALNHX010005756.1, read on the forward strand.
ACGAAGCGATAAGCCGCAGATAAGAAAAACCGCAGCAGCAAGAGTTGAGATAAGGGGACTTGGCGCGAAAACAACGAACGTAATCACGTGCGCCATCTGTGATCAAGCTCTGAAACTATGTAATACAGAGACCTGTAGGTGGGGAGAGAGAGAGACATCTATCATTAGAGAATATAACGTAATTTTACAGTTATGTAACTGTATTATCGGCACTGTAAAAATAATCATCTTCCTATATATTTTTTAGAACAAGACTTTGGCGTTTATGTAGCCTTGAAAAAGGCTGTTTTTTTAACAATTGCAAACCGACGACGTTCAATTTTCTTTTGCACAGGTGGATGCACCTGTGCAAAAAATGCATTGAACATTTGTCAAGCTGGTTTGCAATTGTTGGACTTTAATTCGTATTGCTTCCGTCAGGTCTTCTGTATTTTGAAATTCTCCTACATTTAACATTTCCAGCTGAAGCCTCCTCCAATGCTCCGCATATTCCCTCTGCCGTTTCAGCAATATTACATGTAATATTCCTTCATCACCCATACGCCAGGCGTATACGTAGGGGTTGTTGTTATCAACCTCTTCCCACACTTGATATCCTTCATAGGGATGGTGAAGGAATAGTTCACGTTTAGGGTTTTCACGTATAAACTTAGTTATACTGAAATCCCATTGCTGCTGTTGTTGGTGCTCCATGCTGTTAACGCGACGCTGATCGGAAGCTAACTGTGACTATTTGAAACAAAAGTTATGTTAGATTAAAAATGTGTCATGTGTTTTAATCAAAAGATAAAACCAATATTTTCCTAATTAACCTCAAATCCGTTTTTAAATATCGCAAAAGGAAACCTCGATAAATGTTAGAAAGCGAATTTCCGCTTGTCTATATCTTGTAGGAAAACCAAAATCTCTCGAGTCAACCACGAATACGGTTTTAAATATCACAAAAGGAAACCACGATAAATGTTAGAAACAGAATTTCCGCTTGTATATATCTTGCAGGAAAACCAATATTTCTCTAATTAACCATGAATCCGGTTTTAAATATCACAAAAGGAAACCACGATAAATGTTAGAAACCGAATTTCCGCTTGTGCATATCTTGTAGGAAAGCCAAAATCTCTCGAGTCAACCACGAATCCGGTTTAACATTATCAGAATGGAAAATTTATTGATTCAAATAGTAGATACTTGATTGGTATATAAAGACCATCAGCAAATAGAAACATCAGTTCAGCTCCATTCAGATTGTCGTCGGTTTTCGGGTAGTCGTCGTCGTCGCGAAACGAATGTGTATTGTGTGTGAATTTATGTTGTCGATCAAGAACAACTGTAAGATGGATCTTCAAAAAATAAATGCAGCCGGATTGATGGAAAACAAACCCGTTTTAAAGGTATCCGACATGGAAATAAATAAAGAATACGAAGTTACTCTAATAAAATCAGTCAAGACACGCTTTGGTAGAGGTATAGTCTGTGAAACTGCTCAACATTCCATATTTTTGCCAAAACGAATGGTAGATCTGATCACGGACGCAGATATCGAAGATGTTAACAATAAAAAAAAGTTGGCACTTGTGATGACGGGAATCGAAGCAGGAGGTGCTTCCCAATTAAAATTTATCGAAATTGCATAATCATCTATTCGTTTATTATCGCTTCGCTTCGCTTCTGAATATTGTTTACGATGCTTCCTTTAATTTTATCCGATGGCAGTGAGGATGACCGCTATGAACAGACTTGTAATGGACTCGAACATTGGCTTTTTTGTGGTGAACCTCATATGTTTGAAAGGATGCAAAGAGTGGAATGGTGCAACGAAAACTGTTACGTTTATTTGTTCGAGCAAGTTCACGAGAAGACGCAAATTATAGAAGATAAAATGAATCAACTTCAACAATCACAACAGAACCAGCAGCAGCAGCAAGAAAAAAATGATAATATTAATCTGGTAAAGCTATTAATAAAACAGCTTAAGGTAATTAAACATTTATACCCATTAAGCAACAACAATAGAAAATGCCAATTGGAACAATTATTAGCAAGATTAAAAACGGTTCGTAGCAAAATAACATTATCGTAGGAAAAGATAAACGAGGCAAAATAAAAATGCATTGTAGTTCTACGTTATACGATTTATGTGTATTAACTATTAGTGCTGCAATACCAAAATTAAATTATACAAGATTATTAAAATTACCAGTTAAATGTATAGCAGATATTGAGTTAGCGTGGGAAAATAGACTATTAATGTGTCACGAAATACTTGAATCTAGCGAGGAAGAATAAACAATTACAATAAAGAACATTACAACAACAGCATCTTGAGCAATGTAGCAGCAGCACTCGCATTAGCAATATGGAGGAAGCACAGACTGCTAGTGCTATGTTAAAAATTGTGAAAGATGCATATGATACAATAGTTAAAAATTCTTTTCAAGGCGTGTCATCATCATCGTCGTCGTCATCGTCGTCGTCGTCGCCAAGGAATGTGGAAATGTTATTGAAGCATTGCAAGTGTAATATTAGATTATTGGTGAAAGCTATTCGACGGGATAATTTAAACATCGGCCATAAACGTCAACTGGAAACAATTATTGGACACACTAAGTGCTACAAGAAATTATTAAGTAATTTACTGGTTCAAATTGGGAAAAAGAAAACTGGCACGGGTAGTACTACAGGAAGAACAAGAAGAAGTGATCGAATACATTGGGAAGAGGTGGAGTCTGCTTTTAAATGCAGAATCAGGACCGGACTTGTGGTAAATCTAAAACATAAGGAAGTTGAAGTTTTTCTGGAAGATGCCTATTATCTTGTTGCATCTCGCATTAAAAACGCAATTAAAAAACTACAAAGTGTTATAAAAGTTAACGCTGTGTTTTGTGGTGAATTTGTAAAGACCTCCAAGGGTATTACTGTAACGGACCTTAAATACTTTAATACTCCCAATAATTTAATTTTACAAGAACACGTTGACAGCAAAGAAAATTTAACAAAATGGTATAACGAAAAAGTGAAAGACTACATTTTTAACAAAATAAGTGAATTTGAAGAAGGAGAAAGTGGATGGGCATTATCGGAAATTGTATCTCTGGCTGTCAACATAAACAGCTGTTCTAACCTATTTCATGCATCGTCGTACATTGAACTGCCTAAATCTATTAAAGCAAAGCATGCCGTGATAAACATTAAAAATAACGATCAAATGTGTTTTGCATGGGCAATAGTATCAGCTCTCTATCCAACTACTCTCAACAACAAAGCTCGAGTCTCCTCTTACCCACATTATGCAAACGTGTTAAACGTTAAAAACATCGATTTTCCCATGAAACTAACGAAGATTCCGCTGTTTGAAAACAATAATCCCGATATATCGGTAAATGTATATGTGTTGAACAAAAATCAGTTCGGTTATAGTGTATGCCCTGCATATTTAACTTCAGAAAAGAAGATAAAACACGTCAACCTTCTTATGCTGTCCGAAGAAAACTCAGAAGCTGGTGAAAATATGCATTTTTGCTGGATAAAAAATTTAAGTAGGTTAGTAAGCATGCAATTAAATAAAACTAATCATAGAAAATTTATTTGCGATAGATGTCTCAATTATTTTCGTAGTGAGGAAAAATTAAATTTACACGAATTAGATTGTAGGAAATTAAATAAGTGTAGAATTAATCTGCCATCCCCTGGAGAAAAGTTGAAATTTACCAATTACAAATATCAACAGATGGCCCCATTTATACTGTATTCAGATATAGAGTCATGTCTAATTCCTATAAATATTGTGTGTGGTGGGAATGATGGTAGAAAGAAGCCTACCGTAAAATATCAAAAACATGAAGCTTGCAGCATAGCTTTTTATTTACATTGCACTTATAATCAATCATTGTCATATTATGAATCATATACTGGATTAGACTGTTTGCAGTGGTTTAGTAAGAAATTACATAAAATTGCTTTGGATTTAAATTGTCATTTTAAAACTATCCTCCCCATGGAACCGCTATCAGAGTCACAAGAACGTGAGTATTACGAAGCATCCGTCTGCCACATCTGCAAAGAATCTCTTTCGGAAAGCGATGTTAAGCTTAGAGATCACTGTCATTTAACTTCTAAATTTAGAGGTGCAGCTCATCAAAGTTGTAACTTAAACTATAAAATAGATCGCATTATACCGGTGGTGTATCATAATCTTAGTGGTTACAATGGATCATTCCTAATTAAGGATGTCATGGCGTCTTTTCCCTGTCAAATTTGTTTTACCTCAGAACAAAGAAAGGTACATTTCATTTACGAAAACAGTAGACGATGCAGATGGATTAAAATTCAGGTTTATAGATTCCTTTAGGTTTTTAAATTCCAGTCTAGAACAATTAGCTTCGTACTTGGCTGTAATCGATTTTAAAATTTTACAGAGTCAAAACGAAAGGCTAAACGAATATTAGTTGTCTTTATTGCGACGCAAAGGGATATTTCCTTATGACTACATAACTTCTATCGACGTGCTATTGGCAACACATTTACCAAACAAAAATGATTTTTATAATAAGCTAAGCAATTCTCATATTTCAGATCAAGATTATGCACACGCCGTTGAAGTTTGGAATGCATTTAATTGTTTAACATTAAACGATTACTTGAATTTATATTTAAAAACTGATATTCTTTTGTTAGCTGATGTGTTTGAAAATTTTCGAGCGAGTTCTTATAGAACTTACGGACTAGATCCCGCCCATTTTTATACGCTTCCAGGTTATACATGGGATGCCATGTTAAAATTTACGAAAATAGAACTCGAACTCCTTTCTGACATAGATATGTTGCTATGTATTGAAAAAGGAATTCGCGGTGGTATAAGTCAATGTTCTAAAAGACATTCGAAAGCAAACAATAAGTATCACCCTGTAGATTATGATCCGACACAGCCCTCAAAATATATTATTTATTACGACGTCAACAATTTGTACGGGTGGGCGATGAGTCAATACTTACCACATAGTAATTTCCATTTTCTAACATCTAAGGAAATTGAAATGTTTGATGTTACAAGCGTTAGCGATCAATTTCCAACGATTTATATATTAGAGGTGGATATAGAATATCCTAATGATTTACATGACCTTCACGCTGATTTACCGATGTGCTCTGAGCATGCGATTCCACCACAATTAAAGCTGCCAAAATTAATGACAACGTTGAAGAAAAAGGAACGGTACGTAATTCATTATAAGAACCTCAAACAAGTTATAGCTGCAGGCTTAAAAATAACAAAGGTATGGCGCGTATTATCATTCTCACAGTCAGCTTGGTTGAAAGAATATATTGAATTTAATACAAAGCTTCGAACAAATGCAAGAAACACTTTCGAAAAAAACCAATTTAAATTGATGAATAATGCAGTGTTCGGCAAAACTATGGAGAATGTGCGCAAACATAAAGTTGTTAAGTTAATTACCAGATGGGATGGTAGATACGGAGCAGATTATTATATATCTAAACCAAATTTTTATAGCAGATCAATATTTAATGAAAATCTAGTAGCCATCGAATTTCAAAAATTAGAAATATTTTTTAAGAAGCCTATATATGTAGGCATGTGTATATTAGATATAAGTAAGACTTGTTTGTATAACTTCCATTATGAATACATGTTACATAATTTCAATTATCAAGATTGTAAATTACTGTATACAGATACCGATAGTTCTATCTACGAGATAACTGGCAACGATATATATGAAATCATGAAGCGGGACATCGATAAATTCGATACTTCCGATTATCTTGAAAATAACATTTATAACATTCCTAGAGTAAACAAGAAAGTCGTTGGTATAATGAAAGATGAGGCTAACGGTAAAATTATTACAGAATTTGTCGGCCTAAAGTCAAAAATGTATAGTTTCCTTATAGACGGTGAAGACCCTGTTAAGAAAGCAAAAGGGATAGTATCTAGAGTTGTTAAAAAGACTTTATGCTTTGAGGATTATTTAAAATGTTTGTTTAGTAGCGACGATGCTGATGGCGATGATGCTGATGATAAGGGCGTGGTGTTAGTAGATCAACAAGTAATTAGGTCAACTCCACATAGTGTATACAGTATAAAACAAACAAAAGTAGCTCTTAGTAATTGTCACGATAAAAGGTACATTTGTAAAAACCATATAGATACCCTTCCTTGGGGTCATTATTCTTTAAATTCGTAAATTTATGATGTTTTTGCTTTGTTTACATGTAATATGCGTGCTTTTGCGTTTAATGTTTGTTTATTATTATGTGTAATATGTGTCTTTTCTTATAAATACATTTATAAAAACTACTACGAGTTTTATTTAACAAAATTAGTTAAGAAAAATATGCGAATAAAAATTATGATGAGTGGTTGTATTAAGATGAGATGTTATATTCAGAAGCTCTGAAAGTGGGTGAAAGTGTAAGCTGAGATGCCATGTAAAGGTAAGAAAAAACAATTATTTTTGAAAAACTATATTTTATTTGTTTAACTATCGATACTTGTCATTAAACTTAAGATATTCAAAACTTATAACTAATTAATAAAAAAAAAGTTGTCAGGTGTGGGATTTGTACCCACGCTCCCCATTAGGGAATTGGAGCTTAAATCCAACACCTTAGACCGCTCGGTCAACCTGACAGTGGAGTTTTCTTCATAATATCGGTAAACTTGATCCAGGAGGGTTCATGCAGACCCAACCATTTAACGTAGAGTTTATTACCTTAACGTCGTAACACCTTTTCCACCAAATAAACGTCGGGTTGAAGAGTTTTCTGAAGTTCGTACTCGTAGAAGCCTCCAAGTATAGGCTGACCTGTCATATCTTCCAGTTTATATGTAACACGGTTTGTTATCGAAATTTTTACAATTTTAAAATGCTCATTTGACCAATTAGCGGTATAACCTTTAGCAAAAACATTTTTATATTTACTTATTCGAACTACATCGCCAACTTTTAAGCGATGAGGTCCAAAAATTTTTAAGTTACTATATACAGATAATTTTGTCTTGGGAGTAACATCGATGGGATTCATTTTTGTTGTGCGGTGTTTAGTGTTATTGTATTCGTTCGTTATATCAGGTAATATATCGATCCATCGATATTTACCTTGTAAACTAAATTTTTTATACAGCTTGTTTTTGATTGTTCTAATAACGCGTTCAGCAATTGCTGCTTTTTTACACTGTACGATGAGTAGTGGTTGATATTATGTTTTTTCATTAATTTTGAAAATTCTTTGTTGTAAAATTCTTTACCGAGATCAGTTTGCAAATTACGCGGTATTCTACCGCTTTGTTTAAAAATATCTTTCATAGCTCGAACTATTTCAGCGCTAGTTTTCGCCTTCACCGGTAGACACCATAGAAATTTCGAAAAACAATCGATAACTAGTAAAATGTATTTGTATCCCTTATTGAATCTAGAATAGGGAATAAATTCTGCTAAATCGCTCTGCCAAAGATCATCGTAGTCCTTTATTATAGTTCTACGTCGTGGAAAATTTCGTCTGACTGGTTTATATAATTCGCGAATGACTTGTTCCATTACAACTCTACTTCTTCTTGAGTATGTAATCAGCAGTCCAGTCTTGCAGTTGATGAATCTTTAAATCAATATCTTCTTCTAATTTCTGAAGTTTATCTTGTATCGGTTTCAGTTGACCTTCCATAAACCAACCTAGATATTTTCTAGTAATAGCATCATCAAATAATGCGAGTTCGGCTAATTTAACCATTTTCTTCTTATCAGCCGAATAATTACCGTCTGCGTCCAGAGTAATACAATTTTCGCGTATTTTAGTAGTTAATAATTCGCTTAGCTTTTTGAAAGTTTTAGATGTTGCGTCATCTACATACTGTTTTGCAGTAGAGAGGTTTTCGCTTTTATATCGACGAACCGTATTTTCCAATAATTTTAAATCTTTATTAATATCGTCAATTTTACTTTCAATGTATTTTTTATTTACAGCGTTATAGTCGTTCTTGGGCACATCAACTTTACTGATAACCTTATATCGTGCGTCGAAACTGGCAGTACTAGAATTAACTGTTAAGCAATTTGTTTTTGTTTCGTATTGACTCCTCAGCAAGTCTGCAAACTTGTTATCGGCACTTTTAAGATTGTCTTCTAATTTGTTTTTAATTTCGTTCGCAATATTATCTACATATTTTTTGGTTGCCGCATCGGTTTCGTTCAATGGATGCTGAACATTAAGCAATCTGCGTTTCTCTATATCGAAATGATTATCTGACGTTAGAGTGAATCCGATTCCGGGTGGACCTCTTTTAACGCCACCGCCCGGTGTAGAATAGTAACGACGTCCAAATTTATCAATACCTACCATAGGCATGATGTTGCATGAGTTTTAAAAATTTTACGCTTTTCGAAGGATTCTCAATATAACCGGCTTCGTATAATTCTTCAACTATAGATATTATATCGTTATCATGACCAGTATGACCAATTAATTTTTCAGACCACTTTAATTGCAACTCATCAATCAGTTCATGTACGTTGTTCCAATATTTATGTTCGATAAAGGTAGGAACCTCTTTATATAAACCACCTAAGAGAGGTTTCGTTTTATGCCTTACTGATTTGATGATACCTCCTCCTCCTATTCCTCCTCTACCTTCAGGTTGTTTATCTAACAGTGGTTTTAAAATGTTTATGTATTTGGGTAATCGGGTTCCTTTAATTTGGCCTGTTGTTTTATATTCTCGTCTAAGAGCATTGGTACTTAGCATAATATTTTTATAGTTTTCTTTATCTTGCTGAGTGATTAAATTAAGATCGGGGTTGTTCATTATCAGCAGTTCATACAATCCAGGTGTTCCTTCGTACTCATTACCTTTAATAACGAGATTTTTACCGCTTGTATCTATTGGACTATCGCCGATTTTCCAATTATCAGCTTCAGGATCGTATTTAACGCCGTAAGTCGTGTCGGTAAGATGAGTCGTGTCATGTATCATCTTTTCTACGTATTCCCTTGGCAGTGGATCGTACTGATTTAGAAACGAATCGCCACCAGAGCTATCTAACAAAGTAGTAGAGTAATCATCAATTTGTTTGGACTCTTGCTTTTCTTCGCTAGCTGGCTGCGATTCTGCGATAACCAATGTGGGAGAAGTCTGTGTAAATAATGATGGAAATACTGTAGTACTCATCGGAGTTGAAGTTATAGACGGTGGTTTTTTTATTGGCAGCATTGATTTTAGAGACGCTATCGGCGTTGACGGTGGAGATAATTTAGGCTGCTGTTTTACTTCTTTCTTAAGATTGTTTGTTTTGCTTTTATCGTCGGCTACTATCTCCTTAAGCGGCTGAAGTAATGGCTTATACGTGGTTTGTAAAAACTTTTCGGTATAGAACTTTCCTCGTTTAAGCGCATTATATTTCTGTTTGATTGTATTACGTACTTGTACTAGTTTTCGCTTTAAATGTTTATCTTTAGGATTCATTGTTGTAGCAGTAGCTTGAAAAACAGGTCAGAAACGGGTAAAAAAACAGGTCCGAAAACAGACCAGAAAACAGATCAGAAAATAGACCAGAAAACAGGTCAGAAAATAGGTCAAAACAGGTCTACAACAGGTTAAAACAGGTTCAAACAGGTTATAACAGGTCTAAACAGCTGATAGTGTCGATTAGTGAATGGAACGAATGGGTCTACAACAGGTTAGAACAGGTCTAAACAGGTCTAAACAGGTCTACAACAGGTCTAAACAGGTTCCATACAGCTGATACTGTCGATTAGTGAATCGAACGAATGTTACACCACGTATATATAGTTTTCAAAATGTTTACGATATCTCCCGTTCTGCAACTGATTGTCTTTGCTGATAACAATGAAACTATGTGGCTCTTTCCAACCAGAGCTGGGCAAATTACTTTTAAGAAGTAATTAATTACTAATTATCAATTACCGCCCAATGCAGTAATTTAATTACCAGAGATTCAATTACTCACAGGAAATAGTAATTCAATTACCAATTACTTAGTAATTGTAATTGTACAACATCAATTACTTTTTCAATTACTTTCAATCAAAATTATTGTAATATACGTAGTTTTATTTAGTAGAACCTTTTTGCAAGTTGCAACTATCATTAGTGTTGTGTCGATTCGTAATCGTAATCTAAAAATGCTTAATTTTTATGTTTTGTTAGATATAGTAACCTACATACTCTTTCACTTTTGAAGGTTTTTAGATAATTAAATCTTGTAGCTACATGCACCGTTTACCAAAACCAAAAGTTTTTAGTTTGTTATGAAGTAAGATGTAAGTAAATAAATAAATTCAAGGATAGCAATTATACAGGGTGTCCCAAAAAAAATGCGACACCGATTTGACATAGATTCCTTAGGTTATAATAAACCGATTAAACCTAATATACCTTAGTACAAATCTCTTCAGTAAGAAGGTATAGGGACTTGAAAGTTCAAATGTATATATTTTTTTTATATTAGTTTCAACAGAGGTTATCACTGAAGTTGAGCTTTTTATCACGATTGCGGATTTAGTTGCCGAGGCCCGTAGGGCCAAAGCAAATAAACCACATGAGGGATAAAAAGGAACTTCCAGTGCCGAGGGGTACATTGTTTTTTAAATTCGAGAAATCGCGGAATTACAACATTTTAACCAACTTTTGTAGGTTATGTTGACGTCGGTTGACGTTTACCTATCGTATGGATTACTTCACTGGGCATTTCTCGTATTTTATTTGACGATTTCGACGTTCTTCACTGCCGATTTCGACGTTCTTCACTGTTGATTTAAAAACAATAATTTTTTTGAATATGGAGAAATGTCGAATTTCATTTTAGCTACATTTTGTAATTATACTAGAAAAAAAAAATAGCACGCTGGATATGTTATAAAAGTAATTTTTCCATGTTCGTAATAAATTAATCCATTCGTTTTGCATCGCTCGCTCGTAAATTAAACGTTGAAAAACTCTCACTTTTCTTAACTTGAAGAACAATGTACTATTAAATACGCCTAACATGAGGCTGCATGGCGAAAATATGTAACTTACCTAAGTATACAGGGTGGAGCATTGGATTTTTTAATTGTTTGACAGCAAATTTCTATTTAGATTTTGTAGAACACTACGTGGTGATTCAATTGGCGCAACTTGAGTATTTTTTGTTGGCTCAGTTAGAATAGATATTTATGCATTAAGGGAGATATGAATATGTTTTTTCCCTGAGGTTGACATGTGTTACAGACTGAGGGCTCTGACCCGAGGTCTGTAAGTCAACCGAAGGTAAAGAACATGAATATCTCCCGTGGTGCATACAATATTTTTTCTACTAGCATATTCGTAAAAATAGTATGACATTTCAAAATGTCATAATGACATTTAAAACTAGAATATGTAAGTAACATCAAGGATTGCCTCATTGTATGGTTGCTAAGACGTTAATTGTAGTTGCATTGTTACCATGAGTTTAAGGGAAAAATAATTTGACAAGTCCTTTGGGAGTTATGAGTAGCTTGTCATATTTTGTTTCTATGACGAAAATGTACAATATCATGTTGCTAATAGATAAAATATTCTTTTACTTCTATATACGAAAGTAACATTTTTTGTCGCCTGTGGCGTTTCCCGAAAATATACGTTTGGTTCCCTGGTCAGTTTTCAATGGCAGTGGGAGGGAATATAATACATTGACTACCGTTGCCATTACAGACGGGAGGCAATGTGATTAATCAACTAACCTTCTGGTTTTCATATTTAAATATTTTTGAATGCAGCTGAATACAAGAGATTGCCACATCAAAAAATGTAAAAGTGTTTAATGTATAACTCTGGACTAAAACGTAATTTCCGCCCTTGCATGATTACAATTGATTAGGTACTGTTCTCGCTAACGCTGAAGAATTAAATTACATCCGCGGGTGAGAATGATACATTTTACTCCCTAGTAATACAAATAGCTATAAAAAATGTATTAGGTAACTTGAAATTTTAAAACAAAATATCAATTTGGTGTTGATCAGGGACTGTTGAAAGTTGACAGGTGACTGATAAACCTAGTTGAAAACCGCTGATTGAAATAAGAATTTGTACAGCAGATACAAAAACAGCTAGAAACTATGAAAACTAAGAATGTTTTATCTAACGAGATCGTATCAACAACAAAAGATGTTACCATTCCAACTACTAAAACTTTTTGAAAACAAAAGACAGGTAAATTGACATAATTGAGGATACTTATTCTTTCACAAGGCCAAACACTAACATGTGCCTATATTTTACAGATTGTTATAGTAAATGTCCCTTTGTCCTATATTTTAAACCAATGTTTCTGATGAAGCTAACAATGAATTAGCGAAACGTAAAATATATTTTTAAATAAAGATAATTTTAATTATATGTAATGACAAAAACGACAAAATTTTTTACTTACGTTGTTAAAAAAATTTAAATTAGCTGATTTTATCTCTAAATCTGTTAAATAGATGTTTTTTGTGAGGAAAGTAGAACCCTTTTGGATAGTCTTATTTCCGATCCAGCGAACGTCTGTTTTATAATTTCACTTAAAAAAATAACCAAACACGAACAAAATTTTCAAACGAGCCGGTACTTCACACCATAAAAAAGTAAATAAGCGTCCAAAATCCAAACCTAATCGGCGGTCAACAGGACTTTATTTGTCGACTTTGCTAAGTATTGCAAAGACTGCGGTTTAAATTCGCAGTGATTAATAATGGCCAATACGTGACATAAACATCATTCCTTCTGAAGCGATGATAAGGGAATTTTCAGGCGCAAATCTGACGCATAGTATCCGCGATCAGATTACCAAGTTAAAAACAAACAATAAACCACTATTAAAGTTCGATACCTTCAACAGAATTTTGCTTAATATGTAACTTCTTTTATTTTTTTGCGTTCTGGAGATTTGGCACCCAATCGAGGTCAGGAATTCAGTAATTGAAATACCACAAAGTAATTCAATTACCTCGAGTAATTTCAATTACCACAGGTAATTCAAATACTTGTAAAGTAATTTAAATACTTTAGAGTAATTTAATTACACAAAAGTAATTCAGTAATTGAATGTAGTAATTAATTACTTTCAAAAAGTAATTTTCAAGTACTTTTTAACAAAAATGGCAATTCCCAATTACAATTCCCGCATTTTGAAAAGTAATTCAATTTCAAGGCAAATACACAAAAAGGAATTTAATTAGTAATTTAATTAAAAAGTAATTAATTACAGCCCAGTTCTGTTTCCAACACTTTGTACAAATGTTGCGAAATTTAGAAAAGTCCATATCTGTACCCACATGATCACTGTATACATGTCTTAAATTTAAATCGTCCTGTTTAAACAAAATTATCAAATTAAAATTATCCCGTATTAAATGTTTAGGTATGCGAGTATAATTCTGACAGAGATAGAAACAATCAATACCCTTATGTCTTCCCATACTAAAGTAATCTCTAATCTTGTCTTGTTCGCTAAATGCTATATCATCAAAAACTATTACCGTATTTTGTTTTGCCTTATCCGGTGGAATTAATTATTTTCATTTTCCTCAAATGTATAATAGTTTAATCCTTTTATCGGTTTTAAAACTTTCGCTAAAAATTGATATTTTGACTGATATAGAGACTTACAATAAACATATACATTTTCAAATTGTAATCCATTCAAATCTTGAAGCAAACTGATCATTACGTTCGTCTTGCCGCACCCGCTAGGTCCGCAAATACCACATCTGATGCTGGAAGGTAACAATGGACCATTTTTATGAGATAGCTGTTCTTGTTGCCCAGAATCATTATAAAAATCAAAGTTTTCTACAGGCAACTTATACTGTTGCTTGACTATCTTCATTTTAACGAATGATGCAGCTAACGTAGAGCGTGTTATTATTTATACTCTTCTAACTTCGCCGGTAAGAGGATTGTAGAATTAAGCAATAAGCTACAGTTCCGTTTGGAAAATCACTACGCGCTTCCATTTCTAATTTAACGTTAACGATGGAATTCTTAAGCGTTTCTTTTTGTTTAGAACAATCGATTACGAATATCGGTCGCTCTTTGAAATCATCATATTCCAGCAGCACTGACGTATCTGCTCTATTGTAAAAAGCTTTATGAAAATTAACATATTGACAATACGCCATATAATATTTATTTGCGTTGAAATCCAGATTCCAATTTTCATATGGATAAGTGTCGGAACTAAGATGAAGTTGCTGTGAATAAAATCAGTAGCATTAGCGGTATGATTATTTCGTTGACCTTTTTGAAAGGTAACAAGTACCCATCGCGGTTTTTCCAATTGATTGGACGTTCTAATAGGCCAAGCATCTGTCTGCGAAGGCTTGAGTGCAGGTAATTCGTACAATTCCCATTGTCGAAAGGGAACAGAAATTGTAGCATTTTGATTGATGCGATTATACAAGCTTAATTTTGCAGCAACGCTAGGTATTATATGTGGAACTTTCCAATGAATTTTCGTTAGGGTTATCTTTGCTGTATTAGTATCTCCACTGAAACAGTCTAAATCGGTACGAGATCGTATGAGTATCAGCTCTTGACGCATATTTATTATCGCTTGCTTATAATCTTCGGCAAAGCCAAAAATGTGTTTTAGAGGAATTGCAACCGCAAAACTCTTTTGCTTTTCATCTATGCGGTGTTGTATTTGCAAAGTTGTGTTTGTTGCCGGTTGCCATCGAGCCGGTGCTAATGCACTAGATTCATTTGTCGTATAGGACGCATATCCTTTAATCGCACTGGTGATACCTGGTAATCTACAAACATCAATTTTTTGTCCTCCTATCTCATAACGTATCTCATCGAATAGGAAACAAGCGAAATTGTTACTTAAATTAAAATGTTTTTTCTCCTCAGGTACAGCAATTTTACCCTCCACATAGATAAAACTTTCACACACATCGGTTATTAGATCTTGGCTCTGTATTAAAATTCTAATTTCGTCGGTATAATTAAAGGTAGCATTGCCATACGGCAGATACGTATGTAAATCTTCTTTTTCGATGGACTCGTCAAAGTTAATTTTACCGAAAACGTTTAGTTTATTCGACATTTTGTGTGGTTCACTTCACTTCAAGTCCCAATTGATGACTTAAGAAGTCACGTTCTTGACGTGTAAGCTTGACTCTGGTTTGAAACCTATTAAACTTTACGCTGGATCCATACCTTCTTTTATACTTTTTCGTCGCGACTGTACTCCTCCGTGATTGAATTTTTTTTTTGACAGTAATTACTACTACTACTACTAGGGTTATTAAAATCGATCCCCATTTCCTTTGATTTCAAGCAATATACTCGCCAATTCGTTATCGAAATCTATAAGTTCACCCTTTTGATCTACGAAACGCAGCTCTATATTGTGTATTGTTTCGACACTCGCTTCTAAATATATAGGACTAAACGGTACAACATCCATACGATAGCCAGGTTCTACACCTATACTAAAGCCGTATAAAATATGAGCAGGTAAATTATTACGATACGCTCCTTTAATAATGTTACATTTCACGTATACGTTTGTATGATTAACGATTTGAATGTCTAATTCGGAAGCGTGCTTTTTATCCGCTTGATATTGTAAAGGTTTAAAACCTAGCATACGCCCAATAGAATCTGGTTGTGAAAAATCCACCTCGTAAACGCTTTTAAATTCTACTTGTAGCGTAGAATTGTTTGCCCACAATCGAAAACTACCTTTAGAACTAATGTGATTCTCTGAATATTCGTTAAGGTGATCTATTTCGTATGAACCGTGTTCTATATGTATAGTTTGAGTTGTACCTTTATCGTCTTTGTAATAAAATTTGTCGTTTTCCTCGTGAATATTTTTAATAGAATTACATCCGTAAAATCCTCTCAGAGCAACCAGATAACTTTTCTTCGGATCTAATCGTATCGGTTCGCGATAAGATGCCTCTAGTATATTACCTGCTGCTTCTAGTAAGAGTAACAGAGACATAACTAATGTTCAGATGAGCTTAAGTTACGCTATTTATATAGAAAATCCAGACATAGATGTCCGCAAATAACGGTATCAAATTTTTGTTTTCGTTCGTAATTGTAAAAGATTCTACAATCTTTAAAATATCGAATAATTTCCACGGGTGGCTGTAAATCACCAAAACTATCAAAATATTTTACTATAGATCCGCGCTTTTTATATGCTACCCAGTGTGTTCCCATCCCGTTTGCACTATCCAAATTTACAATACCGCTCTCGTTATGCCGCATGTATACACCTCGAAAATATGGCTCATTTTTTGCATATTTTATTAAATCTGAATCCGATAACGCTCTTTGAGGCAATCTAATTAGTTTTTTGGATACGGTTTTAAATATAGAGCTCCTCCGGCCTTTTTTTAGTAGGACACTTGGCTCTCCTCTTTTTTTTCGTTTTTCTTCCGCCGCCACCTAATTTTTTCCCTAAGGCGATAGCTTCCATGGTACTATTATGTCGGTTCGCTTCTTCCATTTGTTTTTTAGCTGCTTTGGAATCATTTATAGCTTTCGCTATGCCAGATGCGCCACCGGCCAGAGCACCGGCAGCTGATAGTCCCGCAAACAGAGGTATTAAAAACGGAAGGAATCCGCCTGTTTTAGATCGCTGCTGATGCCCCTTTCGACGACGACGACGGCATTTTCTTTTCTTAACAGCATCAGCCGAAGCCGCCAACTGATTAATATCAAACGGTATAAGTCCTCCCATTCCATTTTTAGGTAACTTTAAAATGCGAGACTTTCTTTTCTTCTTCTTCATCATACCCATTCCAAATTTCTGTTTAGCTTTCATTATCGTTGTGACGAGCCAAGCAGAGGCCTTCTCCTCGTAACTAGCGTTGTTTGAATTGAATATTTGCCAGGCTCCTTCTTCTAATGCTTTATCTGCCCTATGCCTAGCTTCCAAATTATCTCGATTAAGAGAATATTGAATATCGTGCTGTTTACATAAACGATCTAACGCATTTATACCGGATCACCTCGTGCAAGACGTTCTTTTAAGCGCGTTCCGGGCCCACAATACTGATAATTCCCAGGTAAATGAAGCTCAAAAGGTAAATTATTGATTAGACTGTTAACTATACCACTACCTTTAACAGCTGTAGCTTTTCTTCGACGAAGACAAGTTTTATTTTTTTTACCTTCTTACAACGTCCTCGTACTAACGTCATTTAGGAGCATGCGTCATATAGCACTTCTATTTATACTTTTTTTCGAAGAGGAAGAGAAATAAAGGGAAAAAACAACAACCGATATTTTATACATTTATTGCCGCATTTTGTACAACAAAATAAAACTTAGTATACATGTTGCGAATAATACAGCCGATAATACATAGGCAAGAACAATGATTACTAATTGACAACTGTCGTCATTAGGATGAGGTGGTGGCGCTATCCATTCAAAACTAACACCATCTATACTACTGAAAGAATTATTTAAATTCCATATTTCTATTCTCCAATCAGTTTCCTCTGTTACATTATGGTTAATCTTAAATCTAATTTTATAAAATAGAAATGTTTCGTTGTTGTTATTCTTAAATCTACTTAAATTTATACGATATACATAATATTCATGACCATTCGAAAAATAGTCTATTGTCATAAGAAGCCATTTAGCGGACCATGCTAAAGTTTCATTGGTTTGAGGCCGGTGGTCTCCATTTCCGAATTCTGGATAAATGTACGCTCTCGTTGCAGCGACCGGTTTACTTTAACACGCCTCGGTTTATAGCTCAGCGGTAGGGTTACTTCAATGGCGTCGGTTTCGGAAGAGGAGGGTGGGCGTTACCCTCAGCTAGACACTGGATTTGATTGGAACAAAGTTTATTATATTTACACTACTAACTAACATACAGATAAGCTTATAACTAGGTAACATATATGTACAGAAAAAGAAAATGGCGGATTGGCATCCGCAGTTGGAAGCGGGTGTGATCCTTCGGAGGCGGTGCCGGCGGCTAAAGTGGCTCCGTGCCCAAATCCTACGAAGACGGCAGACTCTCTGTCCAGCGAAGGCGATTGGCTCTAAGTCCAACGAAGGCGGTTGGCTCTAAGTCCAGCGGAGGCGATTGGCTCTAAGTCCAACGAAGGCGATTGGCTCTAAGTCCAACGAATGCGGTTGGCTCTGAGTCCAGTAGATGCGGCAGACAGCTAAGTCCAGTGGATGCGGCAGGCTCTATGTCCAGTAGATGCGGTAGACAGCTAAGTCCAGTAGATGCGGTAGACAGCTAAGTCCAGTGGATGCGGCAGGCTCTATGTCCAGTAGATGCGGTAGACATCTAAGTCCAGTGGATGCGGCAGGCTCTATGTTTAGTAGATGCGGTAGACAGCTAAGTCCAGTGGATGCGGCAGGCTCTATGTCCAGTAGATGTGGTAGACAGCTAAGTCCAGTAGATACGGCAAACAGCTATGTCCAACGAAGGTGATAGGCTCTGGAGAGGGCTGGGGCTGGTAGATCCTTGGAAGGCTGGAGCTGCTAGCTGGCCCTGGAAGGCTGGATGCTGTTGCCTGACTCTCCTGGGTTGAGTGTGTTCCTACTGTCAGCGTCCGACTATTTAAAGGGGCCAGTCCTTTGTCAGACGCGATCTGGCAGCCCATTGGTCGAGGTAGAAGGGATGTTTTGGTCCGTTTTTGATGCATTTCGAATTATCGCGTTTAATTGCGCGGCGCGATCAATTATCGACCTGATTTGTGTCGCATGGCATAGCTCGCGAAACGGCGGTCCTTTTGATACCTGATATGAGAGTGTTTGTCGCTAAACTCGCCGAATGAATTAATTTTCCCAATGCCCGTGCATATATCGAGCACGTTATTTTTGCGTGCGCGCTCGTTGACCGTTTGAGGCTCAAATTTCATACTTGCTTCAAAAAAATTCGTCTAATTTTTTCCCGTATTTTGATACTAGACAACCCTGTCTTAGTTTATTGCTTTTGTGAAAATTTCTTAATTTAAGTAAATTCAATCTGCAATGCTGATACATTCGTTGGTATTAATTTCCCTTGCCGGACGGTTCCAATAAAGTTTATGAGCGCCACTTTGCCATTAGTTTTATTGTTTTATGTTTCTACGAGGGTTTTTGAAAATAGATATATTTTCTCTTTGTTTGTGCAAGATCGCGACGGCTTGGTAAACAGATGTTTTTAGGGCGCTTTGTACTGTCGCCGACGTACATTTTCTTTGTTGATCTGATCTGTTTATCGGTTCGTATCAATTCCCCCCTCCTTTGGCGTCCGCGATCCGGGCACAAAACAAAAAGGTTAGTGAGAGAAGAGGCGGAGTTGGTCTGCTTGTGTTTTTCCCTTCGACTACGTCTAATTGGTTTAGCGACGGATTCCTTGGTGGTACTGCGAGATATGAGTGGCCGGTTATCCGTAGATGCCCTTGTGAATCCTCACATGGTGATGATTGGCTGCGAGTCGCATGATCCCTTGTAGCAGGTTCTTGAAACCGGGGGATCTTTCCTTTGCGGGTTCGCTGGCCGTCATGCATCTTTGGGCTAAGTGGTCGCTGAATCCGTATGGAATAATACGCTGCTCGGTGGAGGTATCTCGATGAGCGAGATGTTGGGCCGTTGAAGGCCGTTGTTGTATCTTTGGCGGCGGTGAGAAGCGTTCCGATGGAAGGTGTCGTCAGCCGGGACTCGTGGGGGCGGATGTCGACCTGGGGTGTTAAAAACTTCGGCCAGGACTCCTGGTACCTGGGGCTCGGGTTCAAGCGAAGTCCCTTGGGGCGTGGGCTTTTTCACGTTCTGGAGCAGATCTGTGGCTGGGCACACTTCGCCAGTACACGGCTGGTGCCAGCGGAAGCTTGGGGGTCCAGGCGTGGCCAGATCGGTCCTCGGTAACATAAGCGCGATGCTAGGAGTTCGGGGTCTTGAAGTGCGTGCTTAGGCGGAGTCCTCTCCTTGACGAGAAGTTCCTATCTTTCTAGGTGACCCGACTTGTTGACGTGGAGGCGGCTGAGGTGGGACACCTTGTTCGGGGGCTGCTAGGGCTAATCAGACGTGTTGACGTTTGGGGAGAAGCCAGGTGGATCCTCGTCGTAGAAGGTGCCGTGCTTGATCTTCCGGAAGCGGGCGCGCGTGACCAGGCGAAGTATGGCGGCGTTGCGGCAGTCCTCACGTGCTGAGTCAATCTGCGGAAGGATACACCTCGGCGGCACGCGGTGGGTGCGGGCGGAGGCTTGGGGCATCCTTTGCGCGGACAGATTGACCCTCGGTGGTGGAGGTGGCAAGTCATAGCTTCGGGGACCTGGAGCGCGTGTTCCGGCGGAGTTGTGGCTTCGGCCTTCTAGTGAGCGCGGTTTCCCTGTTGCGCTTCTCGGCGAATTTGTGCTGAGTGCAGGTGCTGGAGTGCCTGCAGAGAGTTGGTGGCGAGCTTCTGGCAGCAGATTGGCACTGCCGGCCAGAGAGCTGGTGATGAGCTTCTGGTAGCATATTTGAAGTGCTGGCCAGAGAGCTGGTGATGAGCTTCTGGTAGCACAATTGGAGGTGCTGGCCAGAGAACTGGTGAAGAGCTTCTGGCAGCACATTGGAGGTGCCGGCTAGAGAGCTGGTGATAAGGGATCTTTGAGATCGCGGCGAATCGTTGCGGATTCTGATTGTTGGTGCTGAGGTTATTGAAGTTGGTTTTGGGCGCCACTGGGTGTTTTCTACCACTCCCAGAAGTGGTGTTGGTCGTCTTCATTCATCTCGGTTTGCACTGGGTTGAGACACTGCGGTGGTGTCCTCTGACCACATGGAAACGGGAATGCGCTGTCTTCTGTGACTTCCGAGTGATGCGGGCTGCCACTTGGTTGCGGTGTCTGCTGAAGTTCCTTGTTGGTCCTCGGCGAAATTGCGTCCATCCTTCTTTGTCAACTTCACCATTGTAGTGGGCGTGGCTTCCCTCTGATATCCACCAAAGGCTGGCCCCACGTTCCGGGCGACAATTAACACGCCTCGGTTTATAGCTCAGCGGTAGGGTTACTTCAATGGCGTCGGTTTCGGAAGAGGAGGGTGGGCGTTACCCTCAGCTAGACACTGGATTTGATTAGAACAAAGTTTATTATATTTACACTACTAACTAACATACAGATAAGCTTATAACTAGGTAACATATATGTACAGAAAAAGAAAATGGCGGATTGGCATCCGCAGTTGGAAGCTGGTGTGGTCCTTCGGAGGCGGTGCCGGCGGCTAAAGTGGCTCCGTGCCCAAATCCCACGAAGACGGCAGGCTCTCTGTCCAGCGAAGGCGATTGGCTCTAAGTCCAACGAAGGCGGTTGGCTCTAAGTCCAGCGGAGGCGATTGGCTCTAAGTCCAACGAAGGCGATTGGCGCTAAGTCCAACGAATGCGGTTGGCTCTGAGTCCAGTAGATGCGGCAGACAGCTAAGTCCAGTGGATGCGGCAGGCTCTATGTCTAGTAGATGCGGTAGACAGCTAAGTCCAGTAGATGCGGTAGACAGCTAAGTCCAGTGGATGCGGCAGGCTCTATGTCCAGTAGATGCGATAGACAGCTAAGTCCAGTGGATGCGGCAGGCTCTATGTCCAGTAGATGTGGTAGACAGCTAAGTCCAGTAGATGCGGCAAACAGCTATGTTCAATGAAGGTGATAGGCTCTGGAGAGGGCTGGGGCTGGTAGATCCTTGGAAGGCTGGAGCTGCTAGCTGGTCCTGGAAGGCTGGATGCTGTTGGCTGACTCTCCTGGGTTGAGTGTGTTCCTACTGTCAGCGTCCGACTATTTAAAAGGGCCAGTCCTTTGTCAGACGCTATCTCGCAGCCCATTGGTCGAGGTAGAAGGAATGTTTTGGCCCGTTTTTGATGCATTTCGAATTATCGCGTTTAATTGCGCGGCGCGATCAATTATCGACCTGATTTGTGTCGCATGGCATAGCTCGCGAAACGGCGGTCCTTTTGATACCTGATATGAGGGTGTTTGTCGCTAAACTCGCCGAATGAATTAATTTTCCCAATGCCCGTGCATATATCGAGCACGTTATTTTTGCGTGCGCGCTCGTTGATCGTTTGAGGCTCAAATTTCATACTTGCTTCAAAAAAATTCGTCTAATTTTTCCCCGTATTTTGATACTAGACAACCCTGTCTTAGTTTATTGCTTTTGTGAAAATTTCTTAATTTAAGTAAATTCAATCTGCAATGCTGATACATTCGTTGGTATTAATTTCCCTTGCCGGACGGTTCCAATAAAGTTTATGAGCGCCACTTTGCCATTAGTTTTATTGTTTTATGTTTCTACGAGGGTTTTTGAAAATAGATATATTTTCTCTTTGTTTGTGCAAGATCGCGACGGCTTGGTAAACAGATGTTTTTAGGGCGCTTTGTACTGTCGCCGACGTACATTTTCTTTGTTGATCTGATCTGTTTATCGGTTCATATCAACTTACAATTAATTCCTTTTCAGGTGTAAGCAAACTAAGCAAGATTATCGATGTGAGATTCATCATCATGAATTCCCAAGTGATAATAGACGAAATTTTTCAAATGTTTTCCTTTTTATAGAGTACACCGTCAGCATTGTACGTAAATCACTAAGATTATTAAGATGTTGTTGTAATTTCTGATGAAGCAGCGACAGCAGCATTTGCTTGATTACACCATAGCTTACGTAATCTTTTGACTGCAATAAGAAAACGATTTCGATGTAAATTCAATATTTCCAGAGCACAGAGTATTTCATAGGACTTGTAACTTAGTTCTGTATTTAACAGCATTCTAGCATCTTGTAGATTTCCATCATCGGTATCTTGTTGACCGTAGTGCGCAGTTTGTTGTATTAGGATATTAATAAATTTGTTTACCTCATAGACATCTGCTTGTTTAAGACGATAATTAATCACATCTTGTAATTCAATCAATCTTTTAAATTCTGATAGCATTAATCGACACTGATGTTCACTACCCTGTATCAGTTCTTTAATGACACTGCACTTGTCTGTTAAAAATGCCGGCTTATAATTGTATTCCAATAGGTATGCCGTTATTTCTGGTTGTAATTGTAGCAATGGTTGCCATTGAAACTGGGTTAAACATATAGCTTTATCAGTTTCAGCTATATCCATGCATCTGATGCATAAGACTTGTACTACTGGTTCCAAACTTAAACCTTCACTGTTACATTGTGTATTAAAGCCAACGGTAACAACTTTCTTATGTTCCCAACTATTTGTTGTGAGAAAGTACTGCGCATTTCCTATCACGCGATCAAATTTAATAACTTTTGTAGGAGTCGAGGGTTGTTCCTCGTTAGCATCGTTGTCCGTCTCCCCATCTCTCACCAATGGAAATTCAATCGCATCTTCCCATCCATAATCAGGTGGTACTACTACACTGTTTTCGAAGAACGAATTAGGGTGGTGGTGGTGGTGTGTTTTTATTCTTTTAGTTGAAGACTCGACATCGTCATCATCCTTTTGCTTTGAACGCTTTTTTCTAAGATCCTCCGCCGGTTGTTCTTGTTCATTAGTATCCATGGTATCTTCCCATTTATTCAACAACAGACAATCAGGTACAGGTAAACTGTTTTTGACGGGGTAAAACAAATTACACTCGTCATAGTTTCCTCTTGTTCTTTTAGCTATAGGCTCATCATCATCAACATCATTGGGAGGAAATATTGACGATTGTCTTGATTTCGCGCGCTTCAAAAACGATTGAATATCGCTGCACCGAATACAATCACAACCACCCAAGTAGGGGGATGAGGAGGCGGAGAAGGAAAACATTGTAACAAAACTGAAACTTTTTAGTTTTATAATAATCTTTATAATTGTTTACAAGTACCGACAACGGAACTATTACTTCCGGGGGCCCCTGTTTTCTACGTGATTTGTGCTACTTTTCCATAAGAAACTGTTAAATTGAACGAATGCAACTAAAATTTATATTTCTCATTTAAATATGTAGACTTGAAGAGCACAATACTAATCATCGTAGTCGTTGTAGTCGTCGTCGTCATCGTCGTCGTCGTCGTCCATTCGTAAAGACATTAAATTGCTTAATAATTTCTGTATTTGTTGTAGAATGCTCTCTCGTGGACAATTTATTCCGAATATGTCTAAGTTCTTTTTGCCACCTTCTGTTATGATATTTGTGAATTCGTTGTATTTATAATAGCCTTTTTTCCTAAAGAAATAAATGTGCCCATCTATATATCTAAAGACGGATTTAAACGAATTCGGTATTCCCGGAAACACTATATTGTTCAAACCATATCTGATATATTGAAACGTGCATTCGTTTAATAGAAGCTTGTAGTGGCTATCGAAAAATATATAGGTCTGACCTGCGTTCGTATTAACAGCGCCGTTAATTTTTAACGAACGTCTTAATCCTAAAGCCGTATTGGGAAAAGCAGGCTTTAAAAGTTTAAATCCCGGATACGATGTAATATAAATACTTGATTCAATAAAAAAGATTATATCTCCATTTGGACGTTGATATAGCTGTAATTTCTGTAAAATTTCTCGGTAAAAACGTTAACCAATCGGTAATTAATTCGGGATCGTTATATTTTCGACTTTCTAAGGGAATGATCCATACGTATTTCTTATAAAATATATACAACTTTTCATTTACAATTAGGAATGTATTGAGAAATTTAGCTAACGAACACAAGTCTGCTGTTTTTCTGCTTTTCTCGCTGTTACTGCTTCTACCGCCGCCGTCGCTGCTTTGTTTGTAGTCGTAGTAGAAGGAATCACTGATATAGTCGTTTTTTCTTTATGTTTACGTTTTATAATGTTTCCTCCGTATAACGCTTGAATACCTGATTTATCGTCATAATCTAGTTTAATAGTTGATACGTTGAATTTCTCCTCGCTTCCCCTCGAATAATAGGGATACATGATTTAATAGGCGAATAATGTAGTCCTAAAGCGTGTCCGATTTCGTGAACCAGAGCAGTATATAAACTTATCTTTCCATTAGGTAAAATTCCCGTTCCAACATACCACTCTTTGGTTTTTAAAATATGAATTTCCACCACGCTGTTTTTACCGTCGGGAAAATAAGCGTGTCCCAATGAATCACCGGCTAGTTCGAAAGTGCACACTTCTGATTTTCCTTGATACCTATGGCGAGCTGCTTGATACGAGATTAAAATCATAGGATTCTGATTTGTTTGTTTAAACGTTATATTCGTATATCGATTCCATAGTTCAAATGCTGCTTTAGATGTTACTAATTCTTCGTTGCTCTTCCCATGAAAATTCCAGGTAATAATATTTGTGGTCCATTTCGAAGGATGAAGCACGTATGTGCTAATATCTGGGACCCCACATCTTTTTTCTTCCACCAGTTGTTCCATTTCGCTGTTTAAATTTCCTTCGTTGATTGGAAATCGATAGAATTCTTGAAATTTCGTTAGAGCTAATTTATATTCTGGCGAATTAATATTTAATAATTGCAATTGCTGTTCATTAGATACATCCAAATATCCATAGCGATATAGAAAATGTACAACATTATGATCAACGTCAGAATTATTTCCATTATTGTTAGCAACGACGACTACGTCACCGTATGCTATAATAATAATAATACAGATTGCAGATAGCAACGACGACGACGACATCATTGCCTTACCACTTCAATACGATTACTAATTTTTTCAAACTTAGAATGCTCATTTATACACTGTTCTGCTGTTGTTGTTATACCTTTGACGGCTTCCTCCACCTCCTCCTTCGTTCATTGGGGGGTTATTCCACAAACTTATACATGCATTTAAACATCCTTTACATAATTATTATATATCTAAGATATATTAGAAAGAGCGCAATAATAACATACTGGATTTAAATGATACATGCAAGCCGGTTGAACTAAATTAAATTTAGGATGCTCTTCCACTTCAAGTACGCACTTATGAGTAAATTGGTTTATAAACAACGATTTTTCACGTCCTTTTACATATATTACATCAGCATCGCGTAGTATCCGCCGTAAGATGGCTGGAAATTGATAGGCGGGAGTAAATCCTTCGTTCCAATCGATGCAATGGTGATACCTCATCAACCACTGAGCTTGTTTTTGCAAACTTGACGGTAAAGCAGTAAATGCAAAGGGCGGCTTAAAAATATAATGGGTTACGCTGCTACTATTGTAGGCAGCCAATTCCTTTGGTGTGAAGACTTTATCGGCTGTATTGAACCCCTGCACATCGACTACAAGTTTCATGGCTGCTGCTGGTGGTGGTGGTCGTTCAACTACTAAATCCACGAAGACACTAATCAGAATTTACGATACCATTTATTTTTAAATCAATCTCACATATAACTCACAGCTTCTGGACTATTTTTAATATCTGATTTTTATCGATATTATTTATCTTTGTAATGCTCGAACAATTACGATCACGATGTAAATTTAAACAGGCTATTAGCTCTTTTCTCTTTACTTTTGCACCGCCGCCGCCGCCGGTCCAGTTGTAAACCTGTAACTGTACAGTAGTTTCGAATATAAAATTATATTTAAGTTTTGCCTGACGTGGTACTACATCATCATCGTTTATCGTAAAAAATATTTCCAAATTTTTATCGCACGCACTCTGAAAGTCATGCATTTTAAAATGATCGATTTCTCCAAAAATCACAAAATCTAAACGAACTTGTGGTGGACGATGGCACATTATTATTAATGCAAAGAGCGTCACGGTCCAGAACACCGGCAGCTGATAATTTCGCCAACAGAGGTATTACACCTCTAGCTGATAATCCCGCAAGCAGAGGTATTAAAAAAGGAAGGAATCCGCCTGTTTTAGATCGCTGCTGCTGCCCCTTTCGAACACTACGACGATGGTATTTTCTTTTCTTATCAGCATCATCCGAAGCCACCAACTGATTACTGAAATCCCATTGTTGGAAATCCCATTTGCTGTTAATTCGACGCTGATTAATATCGAGCGCCGGCAGACACGTCACTTTGCGGTTTAAATAAGTCTTATCAGCAGTCCGACACAGTCGCAAATAGTGCGGTTTAGATAAGTCTTATCAGCAGTCCGACACAGTCACAAATACACACAATTAACTGTAAAATTACTATATATGACTCCCCACCTGCAGGTCTCTGTATTACATAGTTTCAGAGCTTGATCACAGATGGCGCACGTGATTACGTTCGTTGTTTTCGCGCCAAGTCCCCTTATCTCAACTCTTGCTGCTGCGGTTTTTCTTATCTGCGGCTTATCGCTTCGTGCTGCTGCTGGCTTACGCAATATATTTCGAAATTGCCACACCCAGGCAGGCGGCCGGTAATACAGTTTACTGTAAAATAGATTCGCGGCGCCGGGGGCCGGCACCGTCACCCGGGGCGTAGCCCCGAAAGGGGGCCCTCGCAGCGCCGGCGGACCCCACACACACCCCCCGAACCCCCCACCCACACCGCGCTTGCGCACAGCTACTCGGCGCATGGGGGCCCTCCCGGCGTCGACAAACATGGGGGCCCTCGGGGGAGGAGCCCCACAATATGGCGACTAGGGCTGCGCCCCAAAACCGCCTCGGCCACGTAGCTTAGCCGAGTTCAGAACCACCGGAAGTGTCCCAAAACCGGCTCTGCCTATCTACTTATATCCTTGAACAAAACTCTAGCAGCTGTTATGATAGTAAACAAAGTGAACAACCGATATCTACAACAACAAATAATATTCCGAATTTTTCCAATTCTACTAAAATAACTGCAATCACCGATAAAAAAAGGCAGCTGCCAGCAAACATTATCAAATATCCAAAAGGCTCTTTGGCGTCCGGTCCAGCAGTATCTCACACACCAGTAACGGAAGTCACAAAGAAAAAGGGTGATGCAGACCAACTTGAGGAAGAATTTAAAAACCCACAAGTCAAAAGCGACCTGAGCTCGTAGACTACAGTAGTAAAAAAAAAGCCGCGCACTGAAATCCATAGAAATAAATCAGCGATAGTAGGAAATAATAAGAATATACATAACTAAAGCTGATAATTATATACACTCAACTGTACGAAAATATGCGCATATATATACATAAATTTTGTTGAGTATATGCATCCAAAGTTACAATATATGCACATAATATGCTCTAATTTTTTTGAAAATAATTAGAAGTTTTCTAAATAATGTAAAAATTTTAATTATTTTGTACGAGTATATTTATTTCTCTAATTTTTATTCAAGACTACATTCATATTAACGTTTGTGTATATAAACAAGGACTGCCAACGCCAACTTCACGTTGTAAGCCAACATAAAAATGAGGTTTTTCTTAATCCCGCCAGACTATTATTCAACCAACACTCGAAGTTCGCCTCTTGAAATGGATTCTACATATTTTGGCTGATTCCTTATACATTGCTGCTATTGGAAAAGTGAGGGTTGCTGGCAGTCTATGTTTATATAGACAAAACTTGTAACAGGGACTTCCCCTTTCCTCTGCTTATTTTGATACGCGCACTGCACTCCAGCGGCAGAAAGTGAAAGTATAAAGTGCTCCCAAAAAGTCGGCATAATATGGGAAAATTTTTGATTTTTGATTTTTCAAAAAAACTTTTTACGTCAATAACTTGTGCTTGTCTAAAAATCTATTTAGCTCCTATCATATATACCGAGTGATTTTTACTTATTTATAAAATGGAGTTTTTCGAAATTGTCAAAATCCAAAAAGTGCTATTTTTCGGAAATTAAGTAAGATTTTGTTGAATTTTTTTAGAGTGGTTTACTTTTATCTAACTGAACAATCTCAAGGCCAGAAAACTTTTAATTTTTTTTAACTTTGGCTAAAAATTTATTTTTCAGTTTTTTAAATGTTTTTCAAAATTTCACATACCAAGACTTAATATTAAAATCCATTTTTTATATGAAAACTTTAAAGATTTGTAATTGAAAAAAATGATATAAAATTTTAATCACTTCTTTAGATTTTTTATTATTTACCGAAAAGTAACATGTTCGCATAATTTTTACGTTTTTGATGCAACGTGCTTTTTAAGAGAAATATTTTTCAATGATAATTAATATCTACTTAAATGGCTTCTAAAAACTCTAATCTAGCCCTATTAAAGAATTACTGTTACAAAACTTTTGTAAATGTTCGTTTACAGTTGTCTAAATAAGATTTTTTAGAACATGAAAATTGGATAAGGAAAAATCTCCATTTAAACAACTGTAAAAGAGCATTTACACGATGCTTGTAACAGTAATTCATTAACAGGGCTAGATTAGAGTTTCAGAAGCCATTTAAATAGAAATTAATTAGAATTGCAAAATATTCCTCCTAAAAGGCGCCTTGCATAAAAAACGTAAAAATTATGCAAACATACTACCATTCGGTAAATAATGAAAAATCTAAAGAAGTAATTAACATTTTATATTATTTTTTCCAATTATAAATCTTTAAAGTCTTCACATAAAAGAATTTGAATTTTAATATTAAGTCTTGGTATGCGAAATTTTGAAAAATATTTAAAAAACTGAAACATTAATTTTTAGCTAAAGTTAAAAAAATAGGTGTTTTCGGGCCTTGAAATTGTTCAGTTAGGTAAAAGTATCACACTCTAGAAAACTCTAATTAAAATCTTACCAAATTTTCGAAAAATAACACTTTTTGGATATTGAAAATTTCGAAAAACTCCATTTTCTAAATAAGTAAAAATTACTCGGTACCCCATAATAGGGGCTAAATAGGTTTTTAGACCGACTTTTTGGCGGTCACTGTATATCTCAGTCGCACACAATAATTTTATTAATAAATTTAATGAAATAGTAAATCTCAAAAAGTTTATACATTACAAATTACTGTTAAATAAAGGGTGTTTTTTTAGAGTGATAGAACTTTAAATTGAAATAAAACAAAAAAATGTTTTTAATATCCATGAAATTGGCTTTATTTGAAAGATAATTTTATGGCATTTATGTTTGAATATGATTTCGGGCATGTGACCGTCGCGGCTGGCGTGTACATGACGTAATTTGGAGGTCCAATTTTCACACACTCTTCGCAGTAAATCAGGCTGTATTTCGGCAATAACGCGTCGAATGTTGGCTTCCAAGTGCTCAATTGTTTCCGGTTTATCGACTTAGACATGCGACTTTACATATCCTCAAAGAAAATTATCTAACGGAGTCAAATCACACGAAAGAGGTGGCCAGTTAACAGATCCATTTGATGGATCCATTTTGTGGATCTGTTAATTGGCCACCTCTTTTGTGCAATTTGACACCGTTAGATTATTTTCTTTGAGGATATGTAAAGTCGCATGTCTACGCCGATAAATCGGAAACAATTGAGCACTTGAAAGCCAACATTCGACGCGTTATTGCCAAAATACAGCGTGATTTACTGTGAAGAGTGTGTGAAAATTGGACCTCCAGATTACGTCATGTACACGCCAGCCGCGACGGTCACATGCCCGAAATCATATTCAAACATAAATGCCATAAAATTATCTTTCAAATAAAGCCAATTTCATGGATATTAAAAACATTTTTCTGTGTTTTATTTCAATTTAAAGTTCTATTACTCTAAAAAAAAACACCCTTTATAACCAAATATGCAAAATCCAGAATGTATGCTCAAAAACGTATAAATATGCAAAATGTGCAAAATGAAGCTTGGCTTAAACGATTTATTTTCATATAATTAGTATACATATGCAAACAGTGTCGCCGGCATATCAATTATACAAAATATGCATTTGCCATATAATATCAGCTCTATACATAACATCAAGGTTGTTCCGAAAAAAGATTTTTTTGTTCGTATCACGGATAGATCCTAACACAAGCGCTGCTAATATGCTTAAACACATTAATATAAACTTTCCTGAGGCGATATGTGAGAAGGTGCCTTCAAAATATCCCCAATATTACAAATCTTTCAAAGTCACTATCGATCTTATAAATGCGGAAAAAGCTTTAGATCCAGATAAATGGCCCTATGGATCTGATGTGACGCGGTTTTTTCAGAAGAACACCACGAACAACACAGGGGGTTAGAACCAAAATATGATACTCTATTTCTTAATTGCCAGGCCTTAACTCAGCGAAAAGTTGACTTAATAACAAGTGAATATTTATATAATGACAAAATGTCGATAGCATTTATTTGTATAGTAGAAACGTGGTGCACCGATGACTCTATTAAAGCTATAAACTTCCCAAATTTTAATAGTGTAGCGAATTACTGTAGAACTGTTTTTAAAGGCGGTGGTGTAGCAGATTGGTGCCATAAAGATTTGAAAATAAAACAACTAAACCTAAGCAACTATTGCATAGAAAAACATTTTGAAGTTTGCGGTGTAACTTGGAGGCCGCATAATACTAAAACCAATGTTTTACTTATATGTTATAGATCCCCTAGGGGTGGTGATTTTAAAATTTTATAGACAAATAATAGAAGTATTAGACACTATATTCAAACCCAGTATTAACATAATAATAGGAGGAGATTTTAATATCGACCCCTTTAGGGATAGCAGAGAGTACGACATACTAACTGGCATTTTCTCTAGTTACAATTTAATAAATTTAGTCACAGAACCTACAAGAGGTAATCATAGATTGGATCACTTGTTTACTAATATTGCCTCAGTATGTTGTAGTCGTGAAAATTTTATTGCTGATCATAATAGTCTCTTATTCGACTCCAAGGGCAAAATCCCTATTAGCAGTCATAATGTACCCGAAGCTCGTCAAGTTTTTTCGTCTGTTCAAATAAGTAATTTGATCCATACACTATTAAACGAAAACTGATTATCAGTGTATGAATCAGATTGCCTAAACGATGCTTTTAACACTTTCCACAGTATTTTTATTGCATATTTTCAAATGCATTTTCCACTTAAAAAACTGAGCAACCGAAATAACTCTAAGAATTGGGTAGATGATGACTATAAACAATCAAGTATAAAATTTAAAGAATTATTTCAATTAAAAAAACTGTGGCCACCTTTTTCCTTTGTTTATGCAGAGGCCAAGCGTCAACACGTTCGTTTAGTGAGAAGAAAAGAGCGTATTATCAGCAAAAGATTGTGATGGCGGATAATCCCACCAAGGCCGCCTGGGGCGTGATCAAAGCCTCAAATGGTCATAATATACAAACAAATTTAGCGATTAAACACAATGAAATCCTTAAAGAGGACCCCTACTTAATATGTGACAGTTTTAACAATTTTTTTAGGGATGCCCCACTAAATATTGTAAAACAAATCCCTGTGGGTACCATCGGCTCTAAGTGCAAAATTAGTTTTACAAAAGGGAATAGCATGTTTCTACGACCTTTTTCTCAGGAAGAATTATTAAGCTTAATCAGACTAAAGCTGAACTGTAAAAGATCTGCAGGATATGACGAAATCCCAAATTTTCTAATAAAAATAGTGGGTTTTGCAATTATAGAACCCTTATGTTATCTAATTAACCAATCATTTGAAACCGGGTATTTTCCCGAAAAACTTAAAATAAATAAAATAGTTCCTATACATAAAAAGGGCGACACACAAGTTAGAGACAATTACCGTCCAGTGGCGATATTATCTACTTTTTCTAAAATATTTGAATATGCTTTCATAAACCGACTTGAATTATTCTTAAGTAAAAACAAGGTACTGGTAAACGATCAATTTGGATTTCGATCGAATTGTTCCACAGTTGATGCAATGCACTTCTTTTACAGCAAAATAGTTGACAGTATGGAACTAGGAAAGAGTCCTGCTGGAGTATTCTGTGACCTCAGCAAGGCTTTCGATTGTGTGCTCGATGATCTACTAATACAGAAACTAGAAGGCTATGGCATCCGAGGTGTTGCGCTCTACTGGCTAGTTAGCTTCCTGAGGAAAAGACAACAATTGGTTTTTATTAAACATAACCATCACATCACAGGGAAATTAACGTGCAATTCTAAGCTGTTAACTGTTAACATAGGGGTACCTCCTCAGGTATCTGTCTTGGGTCCAGTTATTTTTATTCTATATACTAATGACTTGAACACGGCGCTAACGCAAGAATGTGCTGCGACCTATTATGCAGATGATACCTGGCTAGTTGTATCCCATAAAAATAAAGCAATTTTGCTAAATATGTGTAACGACAATCTGAAAGGACTTGTCAATTGGTTCAGTAACAACGGTCTCTATTTCAATAGCACAAAAACAAATTATGTAAGATTCCATAACTATCAGAATAGTAATGATCTTACCATACACTTAAATATTAACAATGAACTCATAAGTAAATCAAAGAGTGTTCAATTTCTAGGGTTATTACTAGATGAAAATCTTAACTGGAAGGCTCATTGTGAGAGTGTGATAAAACAAATAAATTCTCTCTGTTTTCTAATTAGAAACCTGAGATCATTACTATCCTGTAAACAATTGCTTGCCTTGTATCATGCTCAGGGTGGGAGCAGGCTAGCATACGGGATATGCATGTGGGGATCTTCGGTTGCAGCGTTATTACATGTCTTCATTGCTCAAAAACGCATTGTAAGGTGTATGGGGCGTATACCTCAAACCACTTCGTGCGGTGCTTTATTCAAAGCTTTCAAGATTTTACCTCTGACGAGTATTCTCATTTACGAACTATGCAAATTTATTTTTCAGAATAAGTTAAAATTTGCTCGCAATAGAGACATTCATAAGTTCGACACGACACATAAAAATGACTTGCAATCTCCCCGTTATAACATTCTCACCGTTGCGATAAATGCTCCCGACTCTTTGGGCGTAAAAGTTTTCAACCATCTCCCGTCACAGATCCAGGATTGCAAATCTTTAAATAATTTTAAAAATTGGAACATGTATTTTATATTACTGACGGACATGATTATTGAGGGAGGTAATAAATTAATTGCAATAATAGC
This sequence comes from Agriotes lineatus, assembly GCA_940337035.1. Classification (NCBI taxonomy): domain Eukaryota; kingdom Metazoa; phylum Arthropoda; class Insecta; order Coleoptera; family Elateridae; genus Agriotes; species Agriotes lineatus. Next base: position 59,303 of record CALNHX010005756.1, read on the forward strand.
AAAATTATTGAATGAATGCCTACACCAAGGTAAAATACCGGAAACATGGAACAACGCCAATGTAGCATTGCTATATAAGAAAGACAATAAACGGAAACTGGAGAACTATAGACCTATAAGCATTCTCTAACATATGTATAAGCTTTTAACCCGCATTATTACAACTCGCTTAACAACAAAGTTGGATGAATATCAACCGACAGAACAGGCTGGTTTCAGAAAAGGGTTCACAACAGCAGATCACTCATTAACTATAAAACTATTGATCGAAAAGTCCAACGAATACAATATTCCTATATACATGGGGTTTGTAGATTACGAGAAAGCGTTCCACACGATAGAAAGATGGGCGGTACAACGAGCACTAAAAAACAGCAGAGTAGATAGTCGATACGCACAACTCTTACAACAAATAGCGGACAAGGCGATCGCCACTTACCATTTGAGCAATATAACTAATGCAACGAATAAGGTACCCCTACGAAGAGGAGTGGGACAAGGGGACAGCCTGTCACCGAAGCTCTTTACGCTTGCCTTAGAAGACGTATGTAAAAAAGTAGAATGGTCAGGTAAAATCATCAACATGAATGGCGAATATCTTAGTCACCTCAGATATGCAGATGACATCATCATAACCGCATCTAGCTTACAGGAACTACAAGAGATGATGAGTGATTTGAATGTAAAATCAAAAGATGTGGGATTATCAATGAACCTAGCAAAAACAAAGGTGATGTTTAACGGGGATGAAGCAGTAACAATAGAAAACAAAAGCATTGAAAAAGTAGAAAACTATGTTTATCTCTGGGACAACAAATAACGATCGGAAAAGAAAATCAATACGTAGAAATAAAAAGACGAGTAAGACAATCATGGAAAGCTTTTGGGAAACTCAGCGCTATCGTTAAAAATGAAAATATACCACTATATCTAAAAACAAAAACGTTTAACACTTGCGTATTACCAGTAATGTGCTATGGCGCTGAAAACTGGACCATGACCAAAAGAAATCTAAATAGTCTGCAAATAGCGCAAAGAGCTATGGGGCGCATTATGAACAAAGGTAACAGATGTTGTTGAAAGAGCAGCACAACTTAAGTGGAGATTTGCAGGACACGTAGTCAGAGACACATATGGAAAGTGGCATAGAAAGATATTGGAATGGAGACCGTATGAATTTACAAGACCACGAGGACGCCCACCAATGAGATGGGTGAATGATTTGAAATTGACGGCAAATCTGAATAGGATGATGAAAGCAAGAGATAGACAGAAATGGATGGATTTAGAAGAGGCATACATCCAAAGATGGATTTAAATGCTAACGAAGAAGGAATGATAAAAGTGTATAGAATAACCACATACTTTTAACTGAATAACAGTAAAACTGACCAAAAATATTGTTTGTTATTAAATCACAATGAAGAATTGATTTAAATTTACTTAGGGGTAATTTTTTATATCTTTCTGGCAATTCGTTATACATGAATAGACCTTAAAAGAAAACGATTTGTCGAATGAGACCGTAGTATGATATGGAGGTGAAATGAAACTCCTAAACCGAGTTGTAATATTATGAACGTCAGTTCTAAATGTTAATTTATTGTATATGTATAAAGATACTTTAAAAAATAACAATTCATGATAAAGGCTCAAAAGTTACTCCGACATAATCTTGGAGAGAAAATAAATTTTTATTCGATTTTAAATATTTTAAATATGATTTGCGGAAATTGTTGACTGTGTAAAATTCGAGTCAGCCTCGAAACTAACAAGAACATTTTGCACAATTAATTTACTGTAGGTTGATTTAAAATTTCCCACAGCAACAGTAACTATAGATCTAATGTTAAAAAAGTTTTCCTCGAAATCCTCCGGAACTTCGTTTAAAAAATTATGTTTATTTTGGCTTTTGCAAACTGGTGCTATGTAACCTCTTAAGCCACACTTATTACAAATGCAATTTTTATACATACACTTACTTGTTTAATTATTACCTCCTCTACAAACGCTGCAGTTACTACTTTTTTGACGATTATTGTTACCTCCACTTGGTTGACTCGGCCTTGATGCGGTGCAGCTCTGCCAGCTACGTTGTTCTGATGGCGCGACGCTCCAAGACGTCACAGCGAGGATGACGCTTTGCTAGCTGACTGGAATTTCTGATAGTACAACACCGATTCATTTTTGATTTGACCACTAAATTCACTTTGCGCCTCTCACGTACGACAGATTCCTTGTTTAACGCCGTTTTTACTATTTTTTAGACTTTCTTCGAACAATCGGTCCATTCCACTGACAAATATATCACTCAATACCACAGTTATTTCCGTACCCAACTGGCAGTTTCTAATTAAAACTTTTAATCTGGTCTCCCATTCGGCTACTGATAGGTTTTTTCTCTACGTCCCCTGTAATATTTTAACCTCTCCGCGAAAACTGATTTCACCGGTGAATAATAGTTAATATTTTGATTAAATGATCAGAAGTTTTTGTTACGGGTCAGGCTGACACGCACAGATTTCTCACTAAAATTTCGTCGTTTAATCTATCTATCTTTCAACTAAGTTTCTCCGCGTTTTCAATTGAATTTGTTGAGCATTGGCTGAGCCTCCTTGAATATGCAAAATTTCAAAATTTTCGAATTGAAACTATGTAGAGAGCCAAGTAGCCTAATTTGGGTGCAGTGTTGAATCCAGGGGGGTGACCGGGAGGGAAATTCCCCCCGGACAAAACAGAATTCCCTCCCGGAAACATTATCATATCATATTCATATTTTTGTTTTCTATAAAAGAATTTGTGAATTGCGTGGTAAATAGGTAAAAATACCCCCCAGAAGTGTCATTTTCCCCCCCGGAGTAAACAGTCTGAATTCAACACTGTTTGGGTGACTCAGCTGTGTGTCCGGCATTTGGAGTTGACCCTCAAATTCCCGTGTATGCGCCACATACGACGAACACGGAGATTTACTGTGAAATTTTACAATTATTTACCATCGTAGGTTCTTCGTAAAACACTCGTCGCCAACCATGTTATGTATTTTGTTATTACTTAATAAATCACAACTCTAACATTTAAATACCTGTATTAATTTTCGTTGTACACAATGTAACATAATGACAATTTGATAACTGGAACTTAAACTAAAACGCGTATGCGCAACCATATCGTACCAGGGCAGACTACACAAAATAAAGTATGATCGTTCCCAGAAGGTCATTTTATTGCAATATAAAATGTATGTACATAACATCTCGTCCCAGTTTTGGGCAGGTTGTTTAGCTTGCACCTATCCACTGCTATTCGAAATTCCCGACATGCCGCCAAAATATTTTCGTTTTCTATTAATCGACATCTCTGGATGAGCTCGCTTCGAATGCTGAATCACTTCATCATTTGTAACGCCTGCAAAGGAAACAATTGAATTAGCAACTTCAGAAACTGTCAGTTTCATATAATGGCTGCAGCAACAATATGGCCACTCTTTCATAACTTAGAACGACCAATCAAATTTCTCTAATGCTGAAGCTAAAAGAGAATAGAACAAATTATGAATTACAAGAGATATATAATGAAGCAGACATTGTATTAAAATACAAAGAATCAAGTGTTTTGTTTGAAATCCTTTTAGTTTGTTTGCTGTAATTTTATTTAAGTTTGGCATATTAACTCTCTTGTCCGTAAAAGTAGCAAAAATGTACAATTATTACTTTAAATTTGTTCTTTTTCTTTACATATACACTTCTTTAACATCTAATAAAATAGTAGAACAGTACAACAGGAGATAGTCTTTTTCTTTAAAATTTGTGACTTAATGTGTGCTATTCACTAGCTAGCGTAAAATTAAATAAAACTGTTTATCTAGCAATTTTTTTAGGACAAACTAAAACAATACGTTATTACGGTAGTTGGTTACAAATAGATAAAACAGTGTATTAAAGTCTGCAAATGTGAACTTAGGTGCGCACTGAGGGGAAAGCACAGTAGGGATGGGCGGGAAATGTTGGGAAAATGTATTTCTTGTAGTGGTCTACCAACTGTCCAAAAATTCAGATTTTCGGTAATTATTTTTGACGTCATCCGTTTTATAAAACTCTTTGTTACGTTATTGTGTGACTAGCACATATATGCAGTGTGTCTGACAGCATTTGGAACGTAAAGAAGCGTCAATGGTAAATGTTGCTGAAGACCAATCAGGGCCATGAGTGTCTTCTGCTTGCAGTGGTGTGTGTGTCGTATATGCTTTTGCGTGCGTAAAATGCATTCATTTACATCATTCTCCTCAAGTTGTTTATCGACCTAGATTACTCAATTTTGGGAATTTTATAATTTATAATTCGTTTTCGTTTACAGTCCACCTTTGATACGCTCAGAGAGATGGGCGTGGTCCTAGAAACGGTACACCACAGGGCAAGGGTGAGGGTATGTATAGGGTGTTACAAAATAAATGGGCGCTACGAGATTCAGATATAAAACCCATGCTTAACCGAAACTCGAAAGCCAAGAGGGGTAGGATACTTGAGTATAAACTCTGGACTTCCAACAATGTAGCGACAAGCGCGCTGACCTACTTGAAACGCTTATAAACCGCTTTTAGACCTCACCTTACATCAGTCTTGACACAATGACTGAGTCACCCTGTAAATAAGCGTGCACAAGTACAAAGAAAAATCATAAGTGAAATACAGTAAACAGATCTATTGGACCAAGTTTATTGCCAAAAGGTACAACAATGCCGACGCGGTGAGCGTACAAAATAAACTCCCAATTTAAACAAGGGCTAAACCTAAAAGAAAACCCAGCTGAGGTCGCCTCATCTAAAAGTAGCAGTTAAACACGTACGAGTAATTCAACGTATTCTACGTCGCCGGCTAGCAGCAAACATGAACGATTGATTGAAAGATATAGCCGGGCTTGTAACACAAAGGATTAAATTTGGAAATTAGCGCACAATGCCTTGATTAGGCGGCTGATAACAAGTATGCTTAATTTAACATATTGTGAGGTGCCGGCTGGCAGCAAACATGAACGAATAATTGAAAGATATAGAGCGCACAATACCTTACTTAGGCAGCTCGACCTTGTTGCGTAGGCGTTAATCGCTATGAGCTGTCGGACGGCGATGTGTCATGGGTGGGTACATACGATGTCCATTAGATCCGCAATTTATTCGGGAAGAAACTGTGCCTGGGCTACCACAAAAACCTGCGAGGCCGCTGGATAGCTCGCTCGTAAGATCAGATCCCGACCAAGAAGGCGGAACAATTAGCCAAACAGGCTTTCGGAAAATTAACGAGCGGCATCGGCCGTCGATGACGACACTACAAAAGCACCCAAGAAGCACACCCTGTCACTCACACAGCCCTCCGAAAACTCTCTGGCCAAAACAAGCCACCTTATCGCGCTCGACGCCTGTCTCGCCTTCGCACCTGCAGCCAATCAGAATGCATCTCGCAACGGGCGCGACGGCCCGCAGTCGGACGAGTGCGACAGAAATTTAATTTATTTAGGAAAGTAGCTCGCTTGCTCCCATCGTTTTGCTGTAGCCAAGCGTTCTTAAAGTGGCGAAACGAGCGTAGCTGCAACGAAAACGACTCGAGTCCAGAGCGAGCCTACTAGAGAAAGCTGCGTGTGTAACAAATATTTAGAGTTTTAGATGCAAATAGCTGAAGTACTATATGACTGAAAAGGAACCTATATACAAGCGAACTCGCCAACTTTGTACCAAAACTGCTCCAAATGGTCACGTAACTATTCTATTTAAAAATGACCTGACAAGCAGCATAGCACATTCCTCTCAATTAATTCATTAACACCTACCTAGTGGAAAAGTTGTATTTCTACCAGGAGAGGTACGGCAACTGTGTAATGAAAATGATACAGTTCATTGCACTTTGTTATCAATAAATAATAGACTGTAGGGAAATCGATATATGCATCATAACATACCTAGCTAATATTGAGAAATCTACGTCGTTAAATAACTTGAGCAGAACGATATAAATGAATGCATTTTATGCACGCAAAGAGACGAGATCCTACAAATGCAGCACTGAGCCTCATAAGCCATGCATGGCCTTTACTGATCTGTAGCAAAATGTAGCATCCCATCAGACTAACTATATATGATTTTAAAACCTATAAACTAGGGTAAAACTTGTATGCTAAACATATTTCCATATTTTTACTATCTAACAAGCTAGACTGCTAGATCATTAAAGCATCGAATATCACAACAAATACACAGTTTTTTAGTGTTCATTAAAGTTAATACCAAGTTATGTGTATTAACCCACATTGAATTAAAAAGTGAAGACAGAGAAGTAAAACAAAAAATTGTACAAAGGAGAAGGGCAATCTAGATGTTAAACTCAATCCTATAGAGTAGTGACATTACAAAAACGACAAAACAGGTTATATATAAAACCATTACAGAAAGTGTTGCAACTTATGGTTCAAATGAGTGGGTAATGAACAAGGTACGCCAGCAAAGACTACAGGATATGGAGATGGACTTTTGGAGAAGTTGCAGAATTTCCAGGAGAGATCGAATTCCAAATGAAACACTACGAAAACGAATGAACGCCGAACACACTATGCTGGACACTGTCGAAATAAAACGATTAATATGGTATGGCGACTTACAAAGAATGAATGAAACGAGATGCTAAAAGCGTGTGTACGTTTAGATTTCTTGACAAAAGCAGAAAAGAGGCAGACCTCGGACCAGGTGGAAAAACAAAGTTGAAAAAGCAATGATAGACAGAAATCTACAAAACAATGACTGGGACGATCGCAGGTTATAGCATTTAGGAATCAAAAGGCGGCGACAGCCGTAAAACATTGCTTATATACAGCATGGTGTAAATGAAAAGAATAAATTAATTATTTCGTAAATCTGTGATTTTACAGAAAAATCCTGAAACTCGTCCATTTTTATTTTTAATGCCAGTTCCGTCAGATTTTCTTTTCTTTTTCATGACGTCATTTGTGTGAGCGTGATGACGTCATCGATAATTTTTTTAAATAGAAATGTGGATCATTGAAAAGTCTTTTAATTATCTATGCAACCAAATCAACAAGTTTAAGTAATTGATTTTTATATACTGTCAAAAATATTCAACACCTGCATACTTTCCGTAATGACCTACGGAATGGAAACTGCTACACTCACCAATAAATCAACAGATTTAGAACAACACAAAGGGCCATTGAACGAATGATGTTGGGGATAAGTCTCAGAGATCCCGTCACATATAAGGAAATCAGGTGCAAAACTAAAGTAGTCGAAATCATAAAACGAATTGCTCAATAGAAAAAAACTGCATTACACAATGGAGGCCAAGACTACACAAAAGAAATGTTGGCAAACCACAACAACGTTGGATTGACGACATTAAGAACAAAGTACGGAGTAAATGGCACCAACTGGCACAGAACAAAGAGCCATGGAGAAGAATAGGGGAGGCCTATGTCCAGGAGTGGATGAAGAGGGGCTGCTAGAAGAAGAAGATACTGTCAAACATTTTTATTATTGCAATATTCTTATTTATTAAATACAACAAAATTTACAGCAAATGCTCAAATTGACCCTCAGCTATGATACAAATTCAATGTCTGCCGTCCGTGTGGCCAGATGACAAAGGTATCGTCTACATATCTAAATCAAAGGTCGGATTTAATTGCGCTTGTTCGAGACCCTTGGTTTTAAATTCCTCTATGTAAATATTAGCGATAACAAGTGATAGCGGTGAGCCCATGGCCGCTCGTTTAACTTGTTTGTAAGTTTTGTGATTCTAACTAAAGTAAGTGTTTATCAACCATATTTCAACAAGTTCATCTTGGTCTTTGAGCATTGCTAGCAGCTCATCAACCAACATGAGAGTGATACTACGTCGAAACTGACTGGACAAAATATGCTGAATCAGTAATAAAAGAGTTTGTTTTACCAGTTAGAGGCTGTAGTATACTGGTTAAATGCATTTCCAAAGCATGTGTAGGAAAATCAATCGCGCTGAAAATTGGTCTCAACGGCACCCTTACGTATGTATCTTAGATAGATCATAGATGCGAGGAGTTATTGCATTTCTGGTAATCAAACGATACTTTTAAGTGGGATCGATACTATCGGTGTGTTGTATAGCAGGAGTTATCTTTGTTTTGAGAAGAGTAGTGGGATTGCGAAATAGACTTTTGTAAGTTTTATCAAATAGTAAGACTTCCATCTTCAGTGTTGATCATCACAGTAGCATTCTCTTGCCTTAGTTGGTCTAATATGCTGGTTTGGTTGTAAACTTGCTTGCCGTAGAGACGTATTATATACTTATTGTTTTAGGTTTTTGCGGTTACTCAAATTAGTTTTGTTAAAATTAAACTTCGGCTTAGACCACGTATTCGTTGTACATAAACACATAGCATTCGCTGGCTTAATGTGCCTTGTACCTTGTGAACTCGAGTAAGGATCTATATGATGGCCATGGGAACAGGGAAGATGGTTATAAGCTTAGTAAAACATGCACCCCTGTGATACACGATCTAAAGCATTACAACCACTGCTCGTCAGTCAGCCACGCCCTACGAACTCAAAGTGCTCTGAACTTGAACGACCATGTTACAGGACAAAACGATCGTTAAGACACGTTAATTGTTACTACGAGCGAGTTCACCCTAATAACGCCAAAACGGTCCTGCAACCGGTAGCAGTCCGGCTAGTACTCGCGCTGAGGGGGGGGGGGGGGGAGGTCAGATTCGTACATTGTTAATTAGGGCGAAGGGTCCTTACACCGCGTTTGATAATCAGCGAAATATAAAGGTAATATAAGGGCACCACGAGCTTTGATGGGTAGGATAGAAATGGAGTTTCTCGACAACTCCCTTGTATAAGCTCGAGACCCAGGGGAGTCGTGGTGCTTTGGCGTTCCTGCAAGTCTATCCCACGCTGCTTCGGAATTTACCTTAGGTGTTACACTTCGCTCTCTCCGACTCACCTGACATAAATCGTAACAACGTAGACATAACACAAGAAATAATGCGATAATTCATGCAGCAATTATAAATCACACATTTAAGAGTTGAAATGCGTCTATTAAGAATACAACTCGGACTGTATAATATTGAAGCGGTTAGTAGGTCGTTTGATTCTAGCTTGAACAAACAAACAAAAGGGATACGACGGAGGGTTGTGACCACACCAAACATTGGGTACCGCGGTATGGACGTTGAAGACGCGCCATACCGGTCAAACTTATAAATGTAGTATTGTAATTACGACATTACGAGCCGTGATGGCCATCACTAGCTAAACCTCTTGCAGTAAATATGCCACCTCGCACTGGGTCAAAACGCGTAGCACTGAATACGGTATCGCTTCAAAAACTTAAGATTAGGTTGCAGTATCTAGTGAGTGTGTCGGCAGAACTCCATTGACACCAGGCCGCTCGATCTCGCTTCGCAAGGAACGCCACAATCGAAAACTAGAATGGACAGCGTCGACTACGGGTGGTAGTTAAAACCACTGGTTTGGCTGCGAAGGTGGAGACAGCTGGAGGGGACGATTCCTTCGGATACGTCAGGGCAACACAGAGTCCTTGCTCTCAAGCCAACAGGGTAGACGAAGGGCCACCAAACGGCCTTCAACCTTGTCTCGAAATGTAATAAACAAAACGCACTTGAACCACGGTTTCTTCTGGATCACATCCCCGAAGGGTTAAACGGAAGCGTCACACGCTTGATGTATACTCTTTCACGCCAAGCGTCAATCTCCTCAAGTCGTGAAGAAGGTCACGCCACGCTGCAGAAACGTGATTTTTGGCTCTTAAAACGACGTTAGCAGGGGTTGGCTAAAGCTAAAGTATGCACGGGGAATTACTTTTTTTTCACAATGAAAACACAAAATCCTATTCTGACAACCAATCAGCGTTAGGACGTTCCAAACGACTGACGCAGAGGACTATAATTAGCACCTCCAGTTCTTAAAGCGATTTTCACTCTGATGATGCAAGCTGAAATGTCTTCCGAAACATTAGTCAGTATCGGTGCACAAACAACAACAAGGCCAAATCTGCCTAAGTATCCTCGTTCTCAAAGTACTCATACAACACAAGCCTCCAAAGAGCATGGCCATCGCTTGGATCCTTACTCCAGTTCATAAGGTACAAGGCACATTAAGATAGAGAATGCTGGGTGTTTTTTCTACAAGGACTACGGGGTCAAAACCGAAATTCAATTTTAACAAGAATAATTCGAGTAACCGTCAAAGCCTCAAATAATATATTATTAACAAAAATGTTCTTGATCTCTTTTAATACAAAGTATATATATATATATATATATATATATATGATAATTTACTCTATACAGTGTGATGTATAAAAAGAATATTAGTACATACACACACTTCGATGAAGACGTTACAACTGTTAGAGACTGCTGAATGTCTATTTAATTTGAATTTGTTTTTAAGTAAAATATACTTAATAAGTCATGCTGCAATACCAGAAGTTTTTGATGTGGAAAACATTCAGCATATCTACAGACTTACCATAATCAAAATGTATAGCCATGTAAGAAGAGCCAAATAATTTTTACATATAAAAACCGTAAAATGTGCAAAGTTTTAAATCAAATTCAAGACGTACACTATTTTTAAATACTATAAACATAAAAATGCCAATCAAACATATTTACCTTACAGTATAACAAAGTTTTAAATTTTTACTTACATTTCTCTACTTGTGGCATTATTTGTCCGTATGAACTTCCACTGGTGCTCTGCAATGGAAAAGGAATTGCTACGGGCGATGTAGTGGTGCTAGCAACAATGGTTATGCCTCTACCACCTGCCACAGCATCGATTAGAGATATAGTGGGCACAAGCTTTTCCACAGCAGCTAGGGGATGGATAATTTCAGACATATAAAATGCTTGTTGTTTTTCAGGCGATAATGTGGTGACATTAGAAATAGGGACTGGGAAACCGTGGGTATCTTCCGTCACCACATTTTGCTGCGACTCCACATTAACACTCTTACAAAGTGATGCATCACTGGCTAATATCACAGAATTGGTGTTGTTGGAGCCATCTAACTGATATGTTGAAAGATTGTCACCACTCAAACTCCGACCGTGCAGATATTTCACCTTGCTTTGACCCTCGCTTGATTCAGTAGTTGCTGTATGCTCATCATCTTTAAAATTATTTATGTGCATGTTCAGTAAGTGACCGTAAGCTTCTTCGACTTTCGTCAAACTAGTGTTGATGCTGCAAATGTTGCAAAAGCCATCCCAGAGATTGTTTCCGTGAAAGTTTTTGCAATGTATGGCAAACTCAGATTGTATTATAGATGAAAACAAGCAAGAGGGCATGTAGCAGATGTAGACAATATAGCCATTTTTCTTTGCAGCTTCCACAGGACCTACTCGAACGATTTCTTTTGGTTCATGTATTTTAAACTCCTTCAATGCGTATAAAGAGGGTGGTTTTGCAGCCTTCACATTTAGTCGCATAGATGTTTTGTTGACAAGTGCTGATTTTTCCACATTGCTTTCCATACCAGGTTTTGCATCACGCCTGGCTTTCTTTGGATCAGAACTTTCTTGAACAAGAATTTTCTTTGAACTCCTTGTGTTATGATCAGTTGTACTATCAAGCTGCAGGTAACTGTCATTAATTTCAATTTCTGTAGCAATTGATTCCATATTTTTGTAATAAGGCATACCTTCAATTTTATCCCGTAAGTTAAAGCTAACCTTTTTCTTAGGTATGAAAGTTTTATTGATTTCCTTCATTTTTTCGTATTTTTGCTTATCAAGTTCAACATTCTCTTGGGCATAATCAGTGTTAGGTTTAAAAGTAATCGAATCCTGTTTGATAACTTCAATCGAATCCTGTTTGATAACTTCCTGATCCCTAGGATCAGACTGTCCTAACTTTTCTTTCTCGTTCTTTTGTTCAACTTGTAGTTCATTTTGCCTCTTACTGATCTCATCCACTTCTACCAGTGCCTTTTCCTCTGGAACTTCTGTAGGTTTTGACACTATAATCGACATGTTGATTTTGTAAATCTTTTTGTTTTCGCCGAAATGGTAAAGTTTCACATGGGACTCAACGGCGGCCTTGTCCATTTGAATGAAGTTGCATTGGGCACAAATGTAGCCAAAAACCATGTGAAAACTCGGGGGTGCTTGATATGTCGGCATTATTTCATCCAAATGTTCAGCAGTGGCGTTGTGCGATGAATGCATGTGGCACCGCAAATACTTGCTGTTTTCTGTCTTAAAGGGGCAAAAGCTGCAAGTAAATCTGTATTCTCCCGTATGGGTAGTTAAATGGTCAAAGAAGTTTTCTGTGTTTTCATTCACGAAGAACAACTTACAGAACCTGAAAAAAAGGAATCTTATTTGTCATCTTACAACTTCTGATTGGAATAGAAGACACATTAATTTTTGTTTGTTCTAATAGCCTATAGAATCGATAAAAAATAAAAACACAGTCTTTAAATATTTATTTTATGTCTATTATTAAATTCAAATAATTGGTTCCTTCAGATTAGATAAGGTTTTGGCATTCTGATTTTAATATTATATTCCGGTAAGCTTTGTTTTTACTCAAAAGATAGTTTTGAATTAATAAAATCGAAATATGTCCCTATACTACCAATAATAGTTCATTATAATTTTACATGAGAAAGATTGCCTTTTTATTTTTTTATCGCATCTTCAACCTCATTAGAGAACAGTTCATATTCTGAATTTTTAGTATAGAGAGCACATTCTTTTATTTACTTGATGAATGGAAAATAACGAAGTATCAAATTTTGGTTTGACTTTGGTAATTTAAAAAAACTGCACATCAAAGTCTGTTCAGAATTACAAATAGGGTAAATGGGGTATACGATAAAATTCTTTGTCAGTGTGCGAATTGTGACACAATTGATTAATTAGATGTTATGAAAGGGTTTAAACGCAAATTAAGTTCACTTGCTTTAACAATTTGAAGAAATTTTTCAGAATAGAAACATAATTTAAACATTAAAGCTAAGATTTTGAAACTTAAAAAATAATAAAAACCAATGGTTTTAAATAAAGGACTTTTTAAGAATTGGCTTTTAGCAGAAACTTTTTGAAATGTACAAAATAATTTACATCCCAATTATAAAATTATACGAACCCAAAAATATACCTTTATGGCAAAAATTACTTGGGAAACAAAATAAAACTTTCCTATTTTCTACTATTTCCCTGTAATTCTTTGCTTAAAAAATTTTTAATACATTTAATTAGTATTATATATTTTTGAAACTATACTACCGGGTGGCCATAAATATCTGATATCACATTACCTTTGGAATCAACACCGCTTTATTAAAGTGATGAATCCAACTATACACTAAATGTCATTAATGTCATTAGAACTAAAATTCCTATCTGTCAAAAATTATTACAGATTGCAATAAGTATTGAAGTTAGAACGGGAGGTTCTTATAATCGAGTCGTAGGCTAAACTGCAGAATCTGGGGCACATTCCCCTCCTCTTATTTGCATTTTATTACATTTCATACCAATACTTATTATAATTGAAATATGTATAATGCTAACCAACATTTATAAGTAGCTAATTCCATGGCTACCGGGATCTCAGATATTTATAGCCACCCGGTATTTAAACTATTTATAAGTATGGTCATTAAATTAAATGGGTGTATACTGACCTCAGTAGAAGTGTATCGCACTAAGAAGTGGTCGCTTACGAAAAAAACATTCGCATTAGGGTCTGGTGCAAACGTTTGAGAACCATTGGTTAAATCAGATAAGAGTACATTAATCTAATGCATCAAATGTTATTGGAATACCTAAACAACTGCTTTTTGCTTCTGAATTTTATCCAAATTCACTCTTATAGCAACTAACTGTGTAAATTTATCTTGATAAAAATTCATTCCAGTGATCATCTATCAGTTTAGGGAATTAAACGTTTTAATTTTTTGTGAGATAATTATTAATTTTTGACGTATAGTTTATTATGCAGAGTTATTCTGCATGATGTTCTTTAACTAACCTTAAATTTTATGACCACACTTATAAATCATCCTGTCTATTGTCAGAATTTCTTTTGACAAGTTTAATTCTTTTCTACCATTATGAAGTGTCAACTTATTGCAACAATGAATAACTTATCATTCTGTGAAAAACATAACTTTATCCTAAAATGTCACACCGACGGAGAAAATAAACAGTTGGCATATTTACATTTTCTTTTCATTTCACAACTCTCCTTCAAGATCATGTGGGACTAGCTACTTTAGCGCTAGGAAATACTGTTGACGAAAAGTTTTTCTTAGAAATGGATAAAAATACTACTACATAGTAAACCATTTTCTTTCGAATGTGGTATAAAAAGGCATTAATTCAAACGTCCTAAAGACAACTGAAATATTATATTTTACTGAACCATCAACTGTAATCTTTGCCTAACACCGAATTAGCTCAATCCGACTCTTACAGTCATGCTCCGGAGTACGAATTAGAGCTAAGTAAATATTAAAAGATGGCCAAAATGTACATTATCGCAGAATTCAACAACTGTAATTTCATGTAGAAAAAGTCGTCGAAAATTAATTCTAAAATGTGTGATATCGACAATATAGATGAGTTTCTAAGCTTATATTCTTCCTGTTTTACATTTTGTAATAAACGACCAAAAAGAAAGACTTCTTTAAGGAGAGATTGGATTATGAAATCAGCTTCACTCCATTCAGCATTAACTTGTAGTTACACTGAACTATAGTTTGAAGTAGGGTTAGGAATGTATGTACAAATAAACATGTTCATTCTGTTTTCTATTTTGAAAGTAGTTTTGTTATTGAAAAATTCTTGTAGAACTTTTTCTAAAATTATTAATAATATAATTCATCTAATTTCGGGTAAATATTCACTAAGGTGCCAATTTTTAAGCAAAATTTTTTTTAAATTAATTTTAATTAAAATTACGACTTTTAATAAATCCACAAAAACACACTAGGGCATTTGTTGTAAAGCACGGTGGTATATTATAATTAATTATTACATTTACAGAGCAGCCGCAGTTGGGGAAAACACTAGGCTTGCATTAAGCAAGTCCCTCGGTTCGAATCCCGCAGGGGCCGGAATTTTTCCGCAGACTTCGCTATTGGAATCGAGCTTGGTGAACATTCACAGTTGGGCACCAAATTAACTGTGCTCTACTCAGAACCACAGACCTAAGAAACAAAGTTACTAGGTCAACACATTATCAAGACCCACAAGGCACACAATGGTTCCTGCGCAAGCACAAAAGGCGCGCTCCAACTTTGTAACCCGAAGCCGTGGCAAGTTGAGCATTGTACCCCCAAACGCAAGCGTATAAAGCACCAGCCTCTACACAAAAAGGTAAAATGAGGTTACCGACAATACATACATAGATATATATTACATTTACTGACGAATATGTTAACATACATTTGCAATTGCGTTGGCGTAGAAGGAATTGTTGACTTCAATTCCTAATAGGTGAATTCGACCAATCGCGCTGGTATAGGAGGAAAAGTAGATATGAATTCCTAACTGATTATCGAGATCAATCGTGCTGGCATAGGAGGAAACGTAAATGTGCAAAGAGTTAGTAGTGTTTTGCAATGGTCATTAAATTCATAAATAGTTCAATAAGTTTCCATATTTTACTATACGTACAGTGATAATGCTAAAGGTGCAATGCATTGCTCCATTGAAATAACTTCCCCTAGAATTTCTGCCCAACTTTGTCAATTTAACTGATTATGTAACTCTTAAAATAACAAGTTATCCATAGAACACCCTGCATATTTATTTCTTAATGCTACTGTATGGCGTGATACTCCTAAACAGTCAAAAGTCTTAAATATAGCAATTTTTAGCCACTTGTTTTTACAATATCTAATGTCGAGAACGAAAAGTGTGAACTAAATCAGTATATACTTGTTCTTTTTATGATAAAGGTTATAGCTACAGCAATTTTTGGAATAAATTTCATTTTTAGATATCAGAATTCTAATTTGCAGATATAATTTTCAGGGCAAATTTGCATTCCTTCAAATAATTGCAAAGGAAAATCATTTATATTTGCTAAGGTGAAAATCATTGATTCAGCAATAAAACCATATTTTCCTACTTGTACTAGCTTGTACTAACCTGCAATGGTAAGTAAACTTTCTTCTTGAATTGTTCGCATCCCGTGTGTCTGTGATCTCTATGTCCTCATAGCCATTCTTTACAGATTCTTCAATAGCTGCCCTTGCATTATCTGGGGAAATTTGCGGATCGCAATAGTCGTCTTCTTCTAGTTCTATAAATTCGTCATCTTCCTGTGACATTTGTTCATCTGCTACCTTTTCTAAGTTAGAGGTAGACACTTGATCGCCATCTACTACAGAATCTTCGCTAGACTGCAATGCTAAAAGGTTTTAAAAAAATCTATTTTTCAATTACAACTTGAGGATTAAGATGACATGATCTTGCTAGTTGCTTTGAAGAAGCAAAGGCAGAAGCAGCTTCTTCATGAGTAGATAAAGTGCGTCTATTTCTGAGGTTTCTGGCAAAGACGGCATCAGTTTCAACTACTCCTTCTAAGTCGTTTTTCAAAATTCGACACATACGTTTACCAGTTGCTGTAAGTTCTCCATCACGAATAAACGTTTCATTTATATCTTTACGTGACATATCAAAATCAGTTCTGCATTCGTGTGCCGTGGTAGTTTCAGGTGCTTTTAAATTTCGAGGACTGTTTTTAACTCTTTCTCCTACTGTCTTAATAAAATTATCTTCAAATTTTGCACCAGATTGCACCTTTCCCTTTATATTTTTTCTATTTTTTATATCAACTTTTGACGTTTTCTTGGTTTGCTTGGATTGGAGTACTTTTCTCTTCTGACTTTCCTTCTGGCCATCATGAGATTTACGTTTCCCCACCGATATTTTCTGAGATTTGGGTAGTTGTTCTTCCTCTTCTCGTTTTTTCTCATCTCCTTCATGATCTTCATATTTGATTTCTCTTTTAGTATCTGTTTCTTTGGGAATGCCTTATTCTTTTTCAACTATTTCTGTTTCTTCTTTTGCTGTAGCTTTGGTTTTCACTTTTACTTCCACTGTTGTTTCCTTCGCTGTGTGTTTTTCTTTTGTATTTTTTTGAGTTTGCCCAGAATTAGTAGATAATAAACTTTCTGCAGCCGTACTGTAGCTATCTGGCTTTTTACTCTTATAACTTTCTCTACATGGCCGACTAACGTTTGGTTGGCTTTTTACATAAGGATTTTTATCCCATTTTCTTGTATGGGATTTATTTGGATTTTGGAACAATCTGTGAAAAATAAAGCTGTTAATTAAAGGTCTAATAAGAGTATGTAGGTCTTTACTTATGATTTTCTTTCATTGGTATTGCAATTGGCGCATGCAGCAATGGGGCATTTTGAGGTGGCTAGAACTCGCTGCTTTAAGCTCCTGAAAATAAGGAAGTCATGGTTTCGGCCAACAAAATAAGATAAAACACAAATATAAATGATAGACATCAAGCATGAATACATCCTGTTTCTGTAAAATCAAGCATTTTATTTTTAAATAACATTTTTTACTCTTTTAGTGAAGAAAGAACCTGTATTTAAATCTCCAATCAAAATCTCGCAGGTTCTACCTTCACCAAAAGATAAAGCCTCTTGCTCTTGTAATGCTGTATGCATTGGTGAAACAGGACGTTCAGTAACAACTCGTATTTCTGACACCAGCGCTGTCTCAAGTCGGGTGTTGTTTCATCATCAGCCGTCTCCGAACACCAACGCAATATTGGCTTTTTGATAAAACTTTTATTATCTACAAATTCCTATTTTGTTTCAGCAGAAAGATTTGCGAAGCCAATGGATTTACGACACCCTAATAAGCTTAATCGGGACAAAGGCTTCCCTTTCCTTCTACGTGGAGAGTACTAATTTCAGCTCCGCTCCGCTCCCGTCACTCAATCGCGACGACACCTGCTTATACATTATCGCCTTTCTTCTTTCGATAGTTAGAAGAGTTTTGCCTCTGGCGTGGTTTTCGCGTTGAGTTGCCGTGATCTTTTACTTTTCTCCTGATGAAGTCGCGTACGAAAGTGTCGGTCTTTATACAGATAATTTAAATCTGCTCACCCTCTTAAACTTACTAAAATGAAGGAAGTGTAGTCAAAGAAAGAAATAACAGCCAGCATTAGGGATGGACATATAGACAGGGTACGGAACAATAAAAATTGCCCATAAGACTTAATACAATACATCATAACATGGTTACTTATCTAAATAATCAACAATATCATAAAATTCCAGCAAAATATGTAAGTAAGGAACAGTTACAATTTTGGAAGCTAAAGACAATTTTATTAACGAAATCGTATCAACAAATGATGTTACCATCCGAATACTCACTTTTAAAGACAGGTAATTAATAAAATGGAGGATAATTATTCCTTCACATATCCAAAAACTAATTGTACCTATAATTTACAGATCGAAATTGTAAATGTCCTTCTGTCCTACATTGTTATACCAATTTTTTCTCTGATGAAGCTAACCTAGATTTAGCGAAACGTTAGATTTTCTGAATAAATAAATTTTTAATTACATGTATTGACTTAAACGTCAAAACTCTTATTTTACGTTTGAAAAAAATTATATTAGCTGATTTTAATCTCTAAATATGTAAGATAGATAATCTCTGTGAGGAAAGTAGAACACCCTCGGGTATTCCTAATTCCGAGCAGTCATTTGTCTATTTTATAATTTTACAATCACAAGAACAGCTGTAATTCACAATTAAATAGGTACTGTTATCTCACTTTATTATGAATAATTTATTACTCATTATGATTAATTATAGCGTCATATCTAATTACAAATGTTTGATTTTTATTGCCATTCTATATTGTAACTGGTAATTAAGCAATTGTTTCTTAGTTTTTCTGGCATTTTATCTTTTTATTGAAAAATGAGGTTGGTATAATTACAGGAAAAGAACCATTTACGGGTAGCTAACAGATAACAAAACCATTGTTTCCATAAAGCCTGCTTTTCCATTTATTTAATGGTAACAATCACTTTAAAAAACATTATTTCTACAGGCATACGTAAATCCAATCCAAGTAGAGGCAACTAAGGACTTTCCATTCTGTCTATACATCTTACTTACTTCTTTTACTTTTTCTTACGAACTAAAAACATCTGTAAAGGGCTTTTCACAGAACGTCTCTCGCAAGTGGAAATTGTGACACAAAATAAAATGAAACAATTGGTAATGCAAATTACATCAATTTTGCAAATAAAAAAGTATAGCAGACGGGACTTGAACTCAGCGCGATTTCAGCGCTTACGGAAGGCATTTAAACGGAAAGCAAGCAAGCCGCGCATAGCGCACACGTCAATCCTATCTCGCCATGGAGCTGTGCACTACATCGCCAAGCAGCGATTCCACTACATTCAACAGGTTATTGTTGCCAATTTTGCGTTTTACAACATTTACCCTGTATCTGTTGGGTTCCATTTTTGTCAAGGGTAAAGCCTGAGCTATGTGCAAATTAATACTTTTTTCTTCCTTAGTTAGAGCAAAAATATTTAAAGTTTTCTTTTTAAAGGTGTTCATCCTGTATATATTTGACCGAAATTTCCTCGGTTTCATACCAGGTAGACATATAATCCGCATGCAGAACATTGTCTTCCTCCAACAAATAGTTTTTGAGTTAAACTGGCAACAGGCAGACAGACAGACGGGATTAAGTAAACCTGTTTTTCCTCATCTAGGGACTGTGAAACGTGAAGATCTCAAGAAATCTTGGAAGGCGATTTTTTCGAGATTGGAATACGTCCTTCGTCTTTATAATAAACTATAGTAGTTATGAAAATGTTTGAAAATAGTCGTTTACGTGTATTCTGGTTCAAAAGAGGTTATTTTCAAAATAATATCTGTTTGTAAGTCTGTCAGTCTGTATGCCTTCCTCAGCCCGGATGGCTTAATCAGTCGTCGAAAAAATATATACCTAAATTTTTAATACAAATTTAGAGATCCCAGTAGATAAAATCAAAAAATGTTATGAGAGTTATCGATAGAACTCGTCCGGGTGCTACTAGAACTCCTATTACAACTACCGGAACTGTAAAAAATTACTTCCAGGTCTTGGTCGTTTTCTAAAAGTGCTAACATAAAAATAAGAGTAACTTTTTTACTTCGAGTCTTATTAAAAAATGTTATGAGAGTTATCGATAGAACTCGCCGGGGTGCTACTATAACTCCCATTAGAACTACCGGAACTTTTAAAATAGTTGCTTTCAGGACTTTGTCGTTTTGTAAAAATACTAACACAAAAATGGGAGTAACTTCTTTACTAGCACCCCGGCGAGTTCTATGGAAAAGTGTGATGACATTTTTCAATAAGTATGACTGAAAAAGAGTTATAGTGGTATTTGTCCTAAGAAAATGTGAAGTTAGCACCTCAAATTTTCGATCCAAATTTTTTTTCTTAAATACATAGAACTATTTTTAAAAATAGCAAGGAACTCTAGAACTCTTTGGGGTGCAACGGGAACTTGAAAAAACTAACATTTTTTGAAGTTGTGGTGCTAACTTCACAGGGGTCAGCCGGAGGTGGTACTGCACTCGTATGGTTTTTATGTTTTCCAGGATATTTTTATGATTGAAAAATAAAATTATTTGGAACAAAGTGTTTTTTCTAAGTATCGTTTTAAAAAAAAACGAGAATTTTAATTTTTACAGAAATGTTCATAAATGCCAAAAATATTGGGAATACATTTTTAAAACACTGTTGTACATGGTGTTATGGAAATGAATGCAAATATTTTAACCAGTGATAGAGCTCACCAAAATGAACAATTTTTCTATTTATCGTTTTTCATTTAATCGCATATTTTCTCAATAATTTATCTCCCCTAAGTTTGACGAGCCGCTTGGTAAGCAAATCTAAGTATAGGTGAACGACACAAGTATATTAAAACTGCAAAGTTCTTGCACAAAAACATGCGGTCAGTAACTTACCTACCTCAATTAATAAAGTACGTTGGTGACCAGATGTGAACTAAAGGTTTTATCAGTACCTATGCTGTTTTTTTTTGGTTAAAATATTTACACTTATTTCCATACACCCTGTATATTACACAATTATCTATAAACTATGTCTAAAAAAGTTTTTATGCAAAAAATATAGTTTTTGAAAAAATCGCTAAATTAAATGTTTGCAAGCAGTAAAGAAAGTTGTGTGATGACCAACACCTCATCTTTCAGTAATATTGAACTAACATTCTTTGATGTGGTCACACATCATTTAATTCATGCACTTCTACATACAAGCATTTGTTACGTGGTAAAACTACATACAAGATAACAGAACCAGTGGAAAGATAAATGACAACTTACCGTTCTATGCAGAATCTTTGCCATCACATCTGTACACTTTCTGATCGTATCCAACTTTAATCTACAAAAAAGTGTTGCTAAAATTTCTGGTATTGAGCTTTGCTTCCTTCTAACACACCTCAATTATTGCTTCAACATTACTGCACATCATATTAATACAACAAAAGGCAAATAAGCCAAGTGTTTGTTGTATACTAAAGGCATGTAAAATTGAAGCCTCAAGATGATATAAATAAAATAAATATATATACAGTAGATATTGATTATAACGACATTGTATATAGCGACGTATCGGTTATAAATGCGAAAATTTAAGATCCCGGCTGCTCACAACACTGATGTACAACAGAATTCTATATAATGGCTCTATATAAAAGCTGTACATTTGACAAACCGAGTCCTGTGTGTAGAAATATTATCGCTTAATCTGCTATTACTGGTTTGTAGTTATCAAAGTTAATTTAGTTACTGGAAAGTAATTTATATAAATTAGATTCATACCATTTAAAATTTTCTTACAAATAAAAGGTTGATTTTTACAAAAAAAACTTTACAATAATCTTTCAATGTAGACAAATAAGCTTTTACGCAATAGGTGCGGTATCTCTACAAAAAACAGTTGATTTGTGCGAATAAAATACATTAATCCAAAAACATGAGGGTGCTTAAATAGCTAAAATTTAATTTCGGAAATACACAGTAGTAATTTATCAAAAATTTATAAATAACATTAACAGCGCGGCTCATTGGTAAACTTTTTGTTTTGGTACTTAGAATTCTAAAAGATTTTTTTGTGTAGCCGTTTTTTAACATTCCCATGGAAAATTATATAAAAATCTGGTGTGATACACTCACATAACTTCCTTTTACAGTGATCTATAATTAGTCAAAAATTTCATTTTGAATTTTTAGCCATTTGTTAAAAATTTTCAAAAATTACAAATTCTATAAAAAACGGTACAAAATCGAGTGTTAGTTAAAGAGACAAATTTTCTCTAGAATTTTAGGTGAATTCAAAAATGTAATAATATATCGGGTGTTTTATTTAAAATAGGAGTTAATAAAAACATAGAAAAAAAAACAAAGAAACCCACTTTAGAAGTATTCAACTGGAAAATCACTTATCTCACATCAATACACATTAAAAATGTAAGAAAAATGTAAAGTTTAAAAAAAATCGTTAGAGCCGTTTTTGAAAAAATCGAAAAAAACTGAAAAATCACAAGAGTAAACACCTACTTCCGGTTACGCGATTTTTTTCAAAAGCTTGCTGTTTCATCTACATAGTACACAAAACTTATATATGAAGTTTCAACGGCATATCTCTTTTCGTTTTTGAGATATTCTGTTCACAGGCAGACACACAGACACACGCACAGACAGACAGACAGACAGACAGACCAATGAAAAAAAAAATGTTTTTTGGGATCAGGGGACTCTAAAACGTGAAGATCCGTTGAAAACTCAATTTCGAATTTTTGGGGTGAATCCAATACTTCCTTTATAGTAAAAGGAAGTAAAAAAGTATTTTCTATACCCCTCTATAACAATTTTTTTTGTTTTTGTAAATAAAATACCTATCTCTTATTTCTCTTAGAAGAATTAACCCTCTTTTAGTTTTATTAAATAAATAATAGGCTTTATTTATATCATCAGTGATTAAATTATAGGCATTATCAGTAATATCACCTATTACAGGCTTATTTTTAGTAGAATTAATTATTTCATTAAATATATTCCAGGTTTTCTCAAATCCCTATTTACTTGCACTAATTTTGATTTGAAATGATCTTTTGTTATGTGTATTAATGTAATCACTAAAACCTTTTTGTGGCGTGATATAATTTATATTTTTTTTGTGGGTATATCGCTACTGAAAAATTAAAAATATTAAATATCCAACGTTTCGAGGGACAATCTTCCGTCGTTATCAACGATTAACAGTTAAAACTAAAAATGAATAAGAAAACTTAGGTTTTCACTGAAACTGCAAAACGACCAACCTCTATTGAATTACTTGACACAACAGTTGATTATCTACTTGATCTGATCTTTAAGAATCTACAGCCAACTCTCACAATATTTATTCTACACTTTTATAATTGCACCAGAGATTCGTGTTATAAAGTTTTTGCTATTAAAGGCACTATATCCAAATATTTGGCACCTTTACAACATTCTATGGCAATTGAATTAATTGAATAGGAAAAAGTGAGAAGCAACACTCTTCGACTAAAGATGGTTGATTTATATTTATTAATATTTAAAGATAGTTTATTTGCAATACACCAATTACAAATTTTATATCTAACGCTAACTGAAGAGCCACACAATCTCTATTATTATTATCAGCAATATCATTGTTGAACAGTACAAATATCAACGCTCCTAAGTTAGAGCCCTGAGGGACTGCTGAATGTGGAATGTATTCATGTGAAAAATATCCATGATGTGCAACATAGTGCGGTCTAGATCGCAGGTAACATCTGTTCAAACTCAAATAACTCATACTAAAGCCATAATTAAGTCATTTTTTTAAAGATTATGCTATGATAAATTCGATCAAAAGTCTTAGAGAAGTCTGTATAGACAACATCAGTCTGATCTTGGTTATATAAGGCTTCCGCAACGCATTCGTAATAGTAGAGCGTTTCTCGACAAATCCATACTAGTATTGCGAAACTATATTCTTAACTTTAGCATAAATATCTTTAAACAAAATCATTTTGAAGACTTTGGCAAAGTTGGGAAAAATTGCTGTGGACCTGTAATTAACGACATTAACCGCATCGCCGCTTTTGAAAACCAGAACAATCTGAGAGATTTTCTATTTATCAGAGAAAATTGATGAGTTAGGTTAAATATAATTGACAATTGATAACAAAGAACACCAGCACAATCCTTTATATAACTTTATACCTGGTCAAAACTATCTGTGCCCTTATTTTTCACGTTACGTATAGCCCGAAAAATGGCATCCTTTGTTACAAAAACAATATTTAGATAAGGGAAATTATTGTACTCTTTATCATTGAAATCAACATCAGCAAATTTGGATGAGTATAGACCTAACACTTAAATCTTCCTATCAATAAACGTTGTGTTTCCTTATTTATAGCGTGTTTGTTTATAGCTGCTTATGGATATAAAAACCGAATTTTTTAGTCCCTTGGCCGTCGTTACAAACGATATCTATTGTAGTTCAAATCCCATCAACAACACGAAATTTAGATCAATAATAGCATATTATGATTAATACGGAACTAACAAACAAGTTTATATGAACACCATGAAAATTATAGAAACACACACATATGCTTGTTATTTTACTTAACATTTACAAAAAAATGATGAGTTTAATATGGCGCATGTTGAGAAATAGAAAAGCGGAAGTGAGTGAGATCGTAAAAATAAATGTCATCGATGCCGGAAATTGGGTACAATACTTCAAAAATTTATTTAAGGATGAAGAAACAGAGATAATTACAATACAACATAGAGAAGATGAAGACAAGTCCGTTATCGTAACAGTAGAAGAGATCGAAAAGGCAAAGAAAACACTTAAAAGTAGGAAAGCACCAGGGCAGGATGGAATAAGGAACGAAATGCTAAAGTATGGAGACCAAGCATTGAACGAACAGCTTGCAATATTTTTCAACATGATAATTAAGCAAGCAAAGCTGCCTAGTGAATGGAAAGTGAGCACAACTATTCCAATATATAAAAAGGGAGAAAAGAGTAATCCGGAAAACTACCGTGGAATAACGCTCTTGAACACGACTCAAAAGCTGCTGACGAAAGTACTACTGGACAAGATGCAGCTAAACCAACATATAAGTGAAGAACAACAGGGCTTCCGCAATAACCGTTCGACCACCGACGCTATATTTATAATTCGTCAAGTAGTCGAAAAGGCGATCGAATTTAATGTGCCTGCGTTTATGTGCTTTGTCGATCTACGAAAAGCATTCGATCGCGTTAAACTACAAGATGTCTTATCAATTTTAGAAGAATATAATGTTCCTTCAATGCTTATAAACGTTATAAAAGAACTAAATGAAAACACTCTAACTAGAATTCAAGTAGATAATCAACTAACAGAAAGCGTAAAATGTGGTACAGGAATTAGACAAGGGGACTCATTAAGTCCTGTTCTCTTTAACCTTGTCATGGATAAAATTATCAATGAAGTAAGGAAGCTATCTGGATACAAAATGGGGCAAAACAACATTCCAATAGTGTGCTATGCCGACGACGCTGTCTTGCTCGCGGAATCCGAGGATGAACTGCAACGTCTTCTACACAAGTTCGTAACAACGGCGAAAAAGTATAATATGGAAGTCTCTACAGACAAATCCAAATCGGTAGTAATATCAAAAGAACCGATTCGGTGCAAACTTGAAATAGAAACAAAAATGATAGAACAAATCATGAATTTCCAATACCTGGGAGTAGAGGTATCTAGCAACCGCAACACGCATAATGAAGTAAAGCGACAAACTATGAAAGGTGCAAGAGTCTCAGGTTATTTAAGAGACGTAGTCTGGAAGAATACATTTTTGAATATTGAAAGCAAGGTAAAGATTTATAAAACCATGGTTAGACCAATTATGACATATGGAGCAGAAACCCGAGCTGATACTACTAAGACAAAACAGATGTTACGCACCACAGAGATGAACACATTAAGAGCAATTACAGGGAAAACAAGACAAGACAGAATCAGAAACAGTGACATAAGGGATCAATGCAACATCAGTGATATAGCCGATTTGTAAGGAAACGGAAAAAAGAATGGAATGATCACGTGAGCAGAGCTGATGATAGCAGAATTATCAAAATAGTAAGAGACCAGAAACCACAAGGAAAGAGGAGTCAAGGCAGACCACAAAAGAGATGGGCCGAAAGTTGGATCTCCACGTCGATAGAAACTCCATAGATAATCAAACGATGCGTGAAGAAAAGCAGGCTAAAGCCTATATAAAAGAAGAAGAAGAAGAAGAAGAAGAGTTTAACCTAATTTAGAAAACTCATAGTTTTACGATATTGCATCATTGTTTAGTAAAACATTTGGATTCACATAGTTTAGTTACACATTTCCTGCAGGTATGAACAGCAAGCGGTTCTAATAGGTAATCGGCGGTACTGACACATATAACTTACTAATAGTTCTACTCACTTTTTCTTTCTATCCGTAATCAGAGAGTGTAGTTTTTCTAGTTTACTAACTTGCAGCTCAGAATTTCTCTGTTTTGGATCGTTCAGCTGCACGATAACCTTTTCCAGGTGAGGAACATACTGCTGAAGGTGGTCCAGCATCTTGGTACGTTCGTCCTCCTCCATCTTAACGGTTGTCACTAAGGCAAAACATATTAATTGCACTCCTGTAATCCTGAATCTAATAAGCTTTCCAATATAATTTTTGTCTTTTGATATTAATATGAACCTACGAGATACTTGAGGGAATCGATAATTAGGCATCATCAGTTGTAGCGTCCAGGACAAGAGTTATACTCACATGGTCTCAAATGGAAACGCTAAGATTTTTTAAACCCAATTTTAGAATACATATTCGAAAAAAATTCTACGTATGCCACATCTACGTTGACACATTCAATACTGATTCAAATTGGAACCGGCGGAAATGAGAGACTCCTCTGCCTACCTATACAAGAAAATTTAATCAGAATAAAAGCAATGCCCTTTATTCAGGTACCTCCACAACCGAACCATATCAAAGTCCACGTTCGTACTTGAAATGGTACAGTAGGAAGTTCTGGCATCAGAGAAACGTATTTTTGTAGGCAACGACTACCATGGAGCAGAACTAGCCACTGTCACATGAATCTATAGCAGAGATTGCCTCTTACCTCCTGCATGCCCAGAATCAATGCTACATTAAAGTCGCATTTGTACAAAAGAGTACAATGCAAATACAATTCTGTTTACAACAGGCAACTGAATGGTGTTCGAAAACAGAATGTATTATTCTCTATGAAAAAAATATCCCTTTTAATTTCATTGATAAAGCCAAATTTCTTGGTGTTACTATTGACAGCAGTTTACAGTGGAAAGCTCATATTAACACTCAAAGAAACTAAATAGGGTAATACTTTAAATCAAAAAACTAATTCAAATAACATCTCTTGCTTCAGACCTTTCTTACTGATAGATGGCACTTTGTTAAAATTAAAAATGTCTAAAGGAATTGTTATGGAGCCTATCTTAGTGTTGATCTACATCAATGATTTTGTCGATGCTCCTGTACAGGGTGAATTTGATTTTTTGCCGATGGCACTGTTATTTTGTTTGAAGGTAATGACTGATGGCGTGATATCTAAATGAAAGTTAAAGGGGTCTTAGCAAGTATTAATAAATGGCTCAATCAGAACCTACTAATTCTAAATTTAGACAAAACAATTTTATTATATTTAGTGCCACTGTATCTGGACAACCCAATTTTGTAAATATAGTTGCTCACAAATCTAATTGTTTCTACTGGATTTCATTTAACTTTAACCCAAAGATTTATAGGTATCTTATTTTGGTTCAAAATTGCATAACTTATTACCTTTAACGCTTAACTCAATTGATAATTTACATCTGTATTCTAAAAGAGTTAATGATTTTTTGTGTCTAATATGGTGTGCTTCACAAAAATTTTAGACTAAACCTTTGCTTATCACTCGTAAGTATAAGTAGTGACATTGCTATAACTTTCGTGCTCTTAATCAAAAATGTATCGTTCTTGTAAGTATACCAATTATTTATTTGGCTAATGGCACAACATACATAATATAAAACAGCATATACAGATGGTATAACATGTAAAAAAACACCTATGAACGTATGTAAACATAAAATTAGGTCAAATTGGCATACAAATTCAGTTTCAAGTATTACAGCTACAGATCTAGTTGTTAAAGCCACTTGATCGCTTCTGGTGTGGCTTCAAGGAAGTCGTTATTGGTACCAGCAAATGCCTCTTTACACAAGTTCGCTTAGAATGGGTGTCTGTAGTGTTGAACAGCTGCTTATCTTTATTGTTTTTTGTTATATTGCGTTACTTTGGTGTTATATTTTACATTTTTTACACCTATTAAACCTTAATATTTTCAAAATGTAGTATTCAAAATTATAGCTAATTATAATTTCAGTGATACAGCAATACTTTTGAAATACGCGCCATTTATCGTTACTTTACAATTATCGCTAACAGATAGCGCCGCGGGAGCTTCAGAATTGTAAAATTCGAAAAGCTCTTCAAAATAGTATTGTTCTGTGGCCGTAAAATTATTACCAAATAATGTAATAGCAAATTGCACATAGCTATCATAAAAATGCAATGCATTAAATCCTTCCAAACTACTATTAATCCCCCTTCTAAGAATTGCGGCTTAGAAAATATAATTTTTTCACGATAAGAAAAGACTAGAAATAACATGCTTAGACTGTAATACTGTAAAAAAGTAGTTTTGGCACTAATCAATGTCAGAAACCTTACCCCTATAGCAAAAATATCGCACTTATAAAAACTTGGATAACGCACATGTCATTTACCACTGCCACTTTAAAACCGCTGTGTATAGGTGCACGCAATCTCTGATTTGAGTGCATCCCAAATCGTGATCGTCATTGTTTTGACGTCGACGCATATTTTATTTTAATCTATTGGGTATAAGTAGAGTACCTATTATACAATAATAACAACGACTGCAAATAACCTAACTAGCTCGACGGTATTAATCTGCTTAGTAATGCACCGGCGCCGACAGGGTGAATTTATTTTTATAATTTTCTCTTACAGGGCTCCTACGACTCTAACTATCTTTCCTGATATAAATTAGTGGGTAATTTGAGGTCCTAGCTTAGCTTTTCCGCCGTATTAATTTTTTTGTCGTGGAATAAAATTAGATTTTTTCCAAGTTTAATACGATACGATCAACGGAAAAATATTAACTAACTCGTGTGTTGATCGGCGGTTAATAATCTCAGCAATGAATGCTTGAAAATGGCCGCCGACCACCCAATCTCCACGCCGTATTTTCTACTTAATTACAGATTGCGGCAGGCAACTAGGACCAGAGCAACAACACGGGTATTTTACATATGGCCGTAATTGTATTTAAAAAATTAAAAAATGGACTATATAGGTACCTTGTATTTATAATTATCCTAACGACCTGCCGCCATCGTACATTGATTGTTCGTTTGTTAAACACCACGGCGGCCACATGCATATTCTCCTTGCTTTTGCAATGGTCCTAGCAGCCTGCCGCAATATGTATATATAGTCACTATAATGAGTGCTAAGGTCACTTGATCAGGACACTAAGTGTGAGGTGCCGCCATTTCATTCCTTGCGTGAGGGAATTGTAAGATAAAGATAACAAATCCAAATTTCCCAAATGCAATGAAGAAGACAATAGTTTTGGGAATTTTCTCTTTGGTGTAATGGCAGTGCTGTAAGTCAAAAATCTGTTAGGTTATGCCACTTATTATCAATCAACAATAGTATTTGTCAAAGTTACGTAAAGATATTATTAAATTGTGTTTGTTATATCCCCAGTTTTGAGAAAATTGTGCGACAAGGATAGATATTAAAAACCTCTAATGGCGGTACCTTACACTTAGTGTATTAATCTAGTGACCTTAATGAGTGCTGTGAAATTCGCAAAGGCTTTTCAAAATATTATTCTTCTACGGCCGTAAAATTATTACCAAATTATGTAATAACGAATTGCACATAAATATAATAAAGGTACAGCGCATTAAATCCTTCCAAACGACTATTAATCTCCCTTCTAAGAATTTAAGGTTAAGAATACTATAATTTTCTCCACAATAAAAACGAGAAGTAAGAAGTAACATACTTAAAGTCAGTTAACACTGTAAAAAGTAATTTTTGCGCTAATTATTTTTTAACGAATTGAAATTTGCAAAACTTCGATAGCAGAACAGGAATGATCTTGTTATATCTCACAAGTCGTAAAATATGCAAGTATTTAAGGACAAAACATTAGGTTATTTATTCAAGTTTTGTTATATTACGTGCTTTTGTTTAAACTGCTATAAAGCATATACAGCCGTGCTGTATCGACTGCGTGGAAAACTTTCGTTAGGCATTTTGACGAACCAATATTTTGTGTAGTTATTTTACTTATGCACTGAATTTATTTTTTTGTTAGAATTAATGGTTAATGTCGATTAGGTACCTATATTTACACACATTTTATATAATAAATGATACTTCTAAGTCGATCTTATTTTGGCATATACTTTTCTTTTCAGTCGTGTAAGATGGACTAGCGTAACAAATGCATTCAAAACGCTGAACCTATTAGAGTTGTTTAAGCAAAACAATATGTCAAACTTACGGTCTGTGAGACACAGCCCGGCAAGCGGTGTGATTTTTAAACCACGAGTCAACTGGCTGGAGGGTTAATTGTATACCCACACTAAGCAGATGCTGTAATTTAATAATCGTTGCACTAATTACAGTGTCTGTACAAAAGTATTATAATTTCAGTGCAAGATACAGCAACAATTTTGAAATACACGCCATTTAGCGTTGCTTTACAATTACAGCTAACAAGTGACGCCTCGCGCGCTTCATAACTATGTAAAATTCGCAAAAGTTCATCAAAAGAGTATTGTTCTGTGGCCGTAAAATTATTACCAAATGATGTAATAACAAATTGCACATAGATATCATAAAAATGCAATGCATTAAATTCTTCCAAACTACTATTAATGCCCGTTTTAAGAATTGAAGGTTAGGAAAATTTAATTTTTCCACGACCAAAAGAAGACGAGAAATAACATGCTCAGAGTCAATTTTACACTGTAAAAAGTA
Source organism: Agriotes lineatus (assembly GCA_940337035.1). NCBI lineage: Eukaryota > Metazoa > Arthropoda > Insecta > Coleoptera > Elateridae > Agriotes > Agriotes lineatus. The sequence continues at coordinate 90,594 of CALNHX010005756.1, forward strand.
GTTTAGGCGCTAATCATTCTCAGAAATCTTACCCCTGTTGAAAAGTTATTGCACTTATAAAATCTTGGACATCACACGTCGTGTACCACTGACAGACTGACGCTTTAAAATCGCTGTGTCTAGGTGCACGCAATCTCTGATATTGGGTAGTACCTATGTAATTACGGTGACTAGGTATTCGTCCAGAAAATCCCGGACATGTCCGGAAATTAATAGCTAAATTTCAGGAACGGCTAAAGTTAGGACGGCGTACCAACCTTGCCAGTTCGTGCACTGATGGAAACTTAAACTTTCAAAGTAATATGTTTCAAATTACAATGATACGTATACTAACTCAAAAATTTACCGTAACAGCAACTGTTATGATTAGGCATAAATTCTCCAACATTTAGTAAATTATCTTTACTTTAATTTTCTTTTAGAGAAGCCAAATGCCAATATTCATTTGTTAAATTAATAAAAGTCAGGTCATTTATACATTTTATATTTTTTATTAACAAAAATTTAGATATAATATAATTATTAATTTAAATAATTATTAATGTAAATTTAAAAGGTAATACAAAATATTTTTTTCCTAATTATTCAATCATATAAATGATCATTTCCAGGATCCTTAGATATAATTTCTGAATGCATGCCATGTAAATTTTCTGTAATTAGCCGAGTTTCTTCAATATTAGGTTTCCGGCTACAGTTTCTCTTCCTATTTTGTTTACGTGTTGAATGAAAAGAGGCCTGTTTTCGAATCTTCTTATTAGCTGGCTATCCAACATACTCTGTTTTCAAATCAAAGTTTTTTAATTTCCATTTCACTAATGGATTCGGCACTTTTTAAAAAATTTGGAACTATATTTATTGCCATTGACAGCACACATGGGCTTACTGCCTATGATTTTGAACTCACTGCCATTTTAAGTGTAGATGAGTTTAAGGAAGGGATGCCCTTAGCATTTATGTTTTCTAACAGGACAAATTCTTATATCAATCAAGTTTTCTTTCAGAAAATAAGAGATAACGTGGGCATTATAAAAACTGACACTTTTATGTCAGATATAACAAATGTATCTTATAACCTATGGGAAAATATAATGGGTCCACCACATAAACAGCTTTATTGTTCCTGGCACATAGATCGTGCGTGGCAGTCAAATTTGTTAAAAGTTAATAATGCTGAGAAGAGGGAATGGGTTTATAAAACTTTAAAATATTTACACACTTTTGGATCTGCAGAAATTTAAAGTTTTTGGATATTCTGAAAAATGAATCAACATTAAAGTTTCGTCAATGTTTCATTAATTATTATGCAACTTGTTTTGAAAAATGGGCCTATTGTTTTCTAGTTGGAGCAATTGCCAATACAAATATGCATCTCGAGAGTATGCATAAAACACTAAAATATTATTATTTACAAAGTAAAAAAATTAAACGCTTAGACAAGACACTTCATGTTTTGATGGAGTTTTTAAAAAATAATTTTTTTTAAAGAATTATGAAACTAACAAAATAGGATACTTCAGAACTAGTGGGAAATATCCATGCAAGACATCGTGTAGCAATATTCACCAAGTTTACTGAGAACGTAATAGAAGACAACAAAGTTTATACCCTTAAATGTGTTTCTAGTGAAAACATATTTAATTACAAAAAATCTTTCCTACGGTAATGTATGCTGCCCAATAAAATGCTCTATTTGCTCCATATGTTTGCATTCCTTTAGCTGCACTTGTGTGGATTTCAATATAAGAACTTTAATCTGTAAACATATACATTATATTGCATCTAATTACCCAAATTCAGCTCCTGGTAGCACAAATATAATAGCAGGAAATAGTAGTAATGAAGTTAACAATGTTATTCAAAATTTAGCAACATTTTCAAGAAATATAATGATAAACTTTTGGATGAAATAAGTTCTGGAGCTTTAAGTTTAGTTCAAAATATAAAAACCAAAGAGTATTCAACCGAACAATTAAAACTAATTTTAGATAATATAAAAAGTGCTGAATCCATTAGTGAAATGGAAATAAAAAACTTTGATTTGAAAACAGAGTATGTTGGAGAGCCAGCTGATAAGAAAATTAAAAAAACAGGCCTCTTTTTATTCAACACGTAAACAAAATAAGAACAGAAACTGTAGGAAACCCGACATTGAAGAAACTCGGCCAATGGCACGCATTCAGAAATTGTATCAAAGGATCCTGGAAATGATCATTTATAACAAGAGATCAATAAAAAACCAATTAGGGTAGGCTGTGATATGTGTTATACGTTTGGCAGTACTGAAGTGTATTGTCAGTCTATGTCAAATTCGATATTATTAGGTTAGCTTTTGTTTGTTGTTTGACACAGACTGACGTAAAACTTAACCTGCAAATCTCGAATTTGACATAGACTGACAATACACTTCAGTACTGCCAAACGTATAACACATATATCACAGCTTATCCTAATTGGTTTTTTATTGATCTCTTGTTATAAGTGAATAATTAAGAAAAAAATGTTTTGTATTATCTTTTAATATTTACATTAATAATTATTTAAATTAATAACTATACCTATTATATCTAAAAATTTTTTAATAAAAAATGTAAAATGTTTAAATAAACTGATTTTTATTAATTTAACAAATGAATATTGGCATTTGGCTTCTCTAAAAGAAAATTAAAGTAAATATAATTTAGTAAATTTTGGAGAATTTATGCGTAATCATAACAGTTGCTATTACGGTAAATTTTTGAGTTAATATACGTATCATTGTAATTTGAAACATATTAGTTTGAAAGTTTAAGTTTCCCGCTTTATCCATCAGTGCACGAACTGGCAACGTTGGTACGCCGTCCTAACTTTAGCCGTTCCTCTAAATTTTTTGTCCTGGCGGAATCGCGACTTCAACTCAATTGTCCGGAATTTGTATCCAAATAAAAATGTATGCATAAAAGAATTTATTCAAGTTGAAATTAATCATCGGGCGGAAAAAAAGGCGTCAGCACGATGGTTACGAGTCTTATCATATTTTATCGCTACCAAATCCAAGTACTCATCCTACCCTGGTAATATGAGACTTGAGAACACTTGCAAGAGCAAGAGTAGTTATATGCTTCAGCAGACATATTTACTTCTTGATGAGATGATGAACCCAACTGTGTCGCAACAAAAAATTCAACGATAAGAACAAGAATCGCCTTATGGAAATATTGGAAAAAAAATTAGACTGCAAACTATTTGGTAAAGTAAAGCTAAGAAAGACGCAGATACTCGTACGCTAATAATTAACACAGCAATTAGCACGCCTCCTGCGTTTAATTCCGTAATAGTTGTCAGTGGTCAGTCAAAATATTGATCTTCTCGTTATTTTGAGAGCTTTATCCTCACGATGGAACATCTAGGTATTTTCTTAAACCCGGAAAAGAAAAAAATGCGGCAGATACACTCTTCTCAGAGTATAACGGATACAATAGCTGCAAAGATTTTATGGTTAGAGCCTTCAGTGGTTGTGGCGCAACATCAGCTCTGTTTTATCAAGAAAAGCTAAAATTTGTAAGTGTACTATGCAAAAACTCACATTTCAACGTCTATCTCAAAGTATTTGCCAACAAAGACGCCGATAAAGAACCCACCAAAAAGTCCACTTCTAATGATCATAATATCACTAAAAATGACAGCAACAATTTTGAAATACGAGCCATTAAGCGTTACATTACAATTACAGCTGACAGATGGCGCCGAGCGGGCGCAGTAACTGTATAGAAGGCAGTATTGCCGTTGAAACGTCTTCGTTGCTATTGGTCAACGCGCATCTCCGCCATTAACAGGCAAAATATTTGGGTACTTCCAGCTAGTTCCATGCGCTTCTGTTGGTTTGCGGGCTTAGATTGATTTTATTTGAGCTTGCTGATTGTGTGGAATATTAATAAGAAAATCAATCCTTTTTAGAATTATTAACGTAAATAAATATATTGCTTTATATTTATAAAATAACGTAATCCTTGTGAAATAATATAATTATTATACAACTAGAAAAGATGTAGTTTACCCGTGGAAAGCGCATTGCACGGAAAAACAATTGTCTCACGTGTTGCACATCCTATTTCGAAATGCACGTGAAAAATTAGCATGTTTGACTATATTATTGAGCAATTATATGTAATGTAAAATACACTGTCTGAACTCTTTGGGACTTGATTTTTGTTCAAAAGTTACTTGCTCTTAATATCTCCTAATAAATTAGAAGAATTTTTAAGACAAGAGCATGAGAATGATGAACAAAACTGTAAAAAGATATTGAATTATCTCTTAGCAAAAGATCAAATAAATGCACTAGAGAAAAACTCACAACATTTATAAAGTGGTCTAATGTTACTATCAAGAAGACTGTAATAAGGAGAAATAACTCGCGTTTCGAAGCGGACCGCTATAAGAGTTGACAAATATGGCGGTCGTCGTGTAATATTATCCATTCACAAAACTCGAGAACTGTCAATGTCAAATATTTGCTGAGTGTAACTGGAAATTCGGACCATGTTTTAACAATTAATAACACTCTTGAAATACACTCCATTTGATTAATAACCGTAAACTCACTTTTAACCGAGATTACAGGTTAATTTAGCTCGCTTCCAACCCTCGAACGGCAGCGAAAAGGAACGAAAATGATCGAAGATAGTACACGCTGTCGACAGCGCCGCGACGGCTATCCCCGGCATTGAGGCCGCTTTTATATACAGCCGTCATAGCAAGTTACATCTCCTTATTACAGTCTTCTTGGTTACTATAAAGAAAAAGCTGAAACTTGAATGTGGAAATAACGGTTACCTACGAAGAGTTATTGAGGCAAAATCTGTCTTATCCATTGTTTGGTACCTTGAAAAGGAGATTGGAAAATATAAAATTTGATGCAAGAGTATTATTTGATGTTATGATTTTTTAAAAGTAAAAGTTGAGAATTCTAAAGACGAACATAAGAAAGGTTGTTTTGGATGAAATAGCCATTATACCTTTGCATTTATATTATACTTCCCTAATTAAATGCATTGGAAACGTAACTCTACTTGGTCGTTCTGGTGTGGTAACGCATGCATAGGCACTTAATTTTTTTTTTTTCGAAGCAAAAAGTTGCATATCGTTTCAGTGGTACTTCAACAAATGGTTTGGTATGTGTTGACATTGTAAACGAAATTATTTGTAAAGCAGAAAGTACTTATATGCCTAAAAGTTTGATATGATTCAGGAGGCACCCAAGGGCCTCCATTATCAATATTAATTCGATTACGCTCTCGCCACGCAACAAGGATCAGAACGCGGCATTAATTACCAGATCGCAAAAACCCAAAGACGCAGTTTTAACATCTGCATAACAACAGCCGTCCCAGAATTTGCAAAGAGCTACCGCATTACTGCCCAGAGCATAACCGTCATAAACCCATCAAAACAAAGATGACAGCGCGACAAAGGAAGTGTTCCGGGCAGTAAACCGCTCAAGAACACAGGGAAGCTGGCGCATTAATTAAAAAGGGCCAACATTACGCGAATTGAGGTGTAGGTTCGTTTTTTTTTCCTTTTTACTAATGTTATAAGGTCAGGGTGAACATAAGCGACTCACGTATGAAATAATGTCAATCCGCCGCCGCCTGCGGTAGAAAGCACTTTTCCAAGTAGGCAAAAAGGCGAAATAACAGCACCATAAAACTATAAAGTTTACGAAGGTTGCAGCGACCAGAGGAACATACAGTTTTAGGAATAAGCAGTTTTGGAAAATAAAACCCCAAAGAGCATCAATAAACACCGGCACCAGATAGTCTGGAATAAAATCCGGGTATTAGACTCGCGTTCAAATCAAGGAACAATGAAAACCCACACCGCGAGGGCTAATTAAATTAAAGAAAACACTGGCCACCGGAGCATGCGAAAAATCGCCTAAACAGTGGAAGCACGGGGCAGCAATTCCGCGTGCTAAGAAGTCCGCGAATTACAACCGCGCAGCTTCTATTGTAGAAATAATATAATTATTCCTAACTTTGTTAATATGCGGGCGAAACATGCAGCGTCGGACTGGCAAAATTTGGCCTACCGGGCAAAGGACGCATGTGGCCTCCACATGTAAAAATGAGAGAAAGGGGGGGGGGCACCGCCTGCTGGCTAAAGGGGTTTCGGGGGGGGGGGGAGACGAAGCCCTACAGCAAGCGAATTTTTTTTTATTGTAGGGAGCTCGAATACCCAAAACGCACCCCTCTCACAGTAATGGCACAGTACAGTGTAGTAATGGCAGGTGAAAGTACAACCAAGTACAAGACCGGAATGTAGTGTTTTGCAGGTCGAGCCCTGGAAGCTTGGGGAGACCTGCAAAACACTTTCTGGTCGTGTATCGTACAATATCTTTTTACGACATCCGAGTCCATACTTTCAAACTTGCGAATTCGCTTTCGCAAACTAAAAAAATAGTATCTATTATTTGACTTATCCAAATAATAACACACACTTGATTCCATAGTAACGAAGGCATCAAGGACCGACAAAAGCTTTTTTCGACGACTGACATCGAAAGTAGATTTTTCTCACTGTCATTTGACAACAGAAAGTTGACATTTGCCGCTGAGCGTGCGTTTTCATCTTTTTGCCGCTCGTCGAGCGTTTTGGGTTTCCGCGTGAACAAAATAGGTAGCCACGTCCGAATGTTTCCTTGACAACGCCCGTCATTTGTGGAAATAATCGCGTCACATGTCATATAGACTGCGCGAGTAATGTTAACTTGATTGTCAATTAATTTTTGCGATAAAACGAAATTTGATATTTTCCTTTAATAATATGCTCAGTCGTCGAAAAAATAGTATGTATGTTTCGAGCTAAAAGTGCGCTTGCCGCTTTTGCATGATTGCTGGTTTCGACTTCGTCTCAACCAGCAATATTCATGCGCAAGCGGCAAGAATGCACTTTCAGCTCTTATCATAACGGGTGTTCATAAACAGTCGTCATCCAGTAGGGTTTTGACTTCAGAAACGTATGTCTCTTAAAATTGAGAAAAAATGCGCTATGACAGTACTCAATGACGTTTCATTGTGTTGCACGAATTAATCAAAGACATAACATTTTGTTTTTTAAAGCAACTGGGATGACGACTGTTTATGAACACCCGTTACAATATACTATTTTCGTACACTAGCATTGAAAGAGCTACTTTGCCGTACAATTTATTAATCAGAAAGTTGCACTTTGCGGTATTCGTACGGCAAAGTAGCACTTTGCCGTACGTTTCCTTAGTTGCAACACATATTAATATTACATTACATTAATATTACTCTACTTATTTGCTATATACGAGGATAAATTTAGTATTCCGTTTTGTATGCTAGTGTACGAAAAAATATTGTAACGAAACTCGTATGAAAGTGGCGTTTTCATACTCGTCTCGAAATTCCGGACTCGGCCTAACGGCCTCTTCCGGAAACATCTCACTCGTACTGAAAAGCTCCACTTTCTATACTTGTTACGTAAATTACTATTACCGGTCCCTGATGCCCGTTTTCCGATCTTGACCGGCAAAACGTTACTTTCTGGCAAAAAAAAATCTTCAGAAACCGCATATTTTCCGGTCGGTCGTAAAAAAAAATTATTCTAATAATTTAAAAATTTAAACATGAAACAAGGTAACAAAAAAATGTAATAGGTAGGAGGTAGGTAATTATCCTATTCTTATAAACTTTGAAATTCAACAAATAACAAAAAAAATATTCTTTATTATAATAATAATAATAATAATGTTTATTGAGATTACATTGACATTACATTGACATTCATTTACAATAAAAAAGAAGGACATAATCTCAAAAGGCGAAGTGTCGGTGTAACCATTTTTCAACTTCGCCTGAAAACAAATATCACAAACAATCGACATGAACGGGTGTGATGTAAAAGATAAACAATTTGTATAAATACATTCAACCACAAAGTACACAAGATAAATAAAAAAAGAGACTAAAAAAGAGACTAGAGCATATATAAATAATACACAAGTATTAATCACCTAACTGTAGCTGATAAGACAATAATTTAAATTTAACTTTAAAAGTGTTAAGGCTATAGTTAGCAAAGAACAATTCGCTAAATTTGTTTAGTAACGCTGGAGCAGTAATTTCGAAGCATTTTTCAAATTAGATGAGGAATGTTGAGGTATAGCGAACTGTTCATTGTTTCTCAAGTTGAGATTATGCAGTGTCATCCTTTGGTTAAGTACAGCGAATAAATATGTAGGTAACTTATTAGTTAAAATATTACAGAGTAAAACGATGTTTCATTTTAAGAATATGTAAATTGTTGTAGTAAGGAGTTACATGTTCCGAGCGATTAATAGCATATGCGTACCGTAGACAACAATTTTGAAGAAGCTGCAATTTGCGCTTGAACTGTTCGGTTAAGAAGGGGTAATACACTTGACTGCAGTAGTCCACCTGGCTAAGAATAAGAGAGTTCGCTATGTACCATTTGGTTTCATTCGGTAACAAAACTTTAAACTTATAAATGGATGAAAGCTTCATGTAACAAAGTCTGCATTTCTTCATAACATGAGATTCAAAATTTAAATGGCAATCGAGAAGGACACCAAGGTTTTTGACGAACTCGGTAAACTGAATTTTCACAATATTGACGGAAAGATTAGACAGAGGTTTTCGACTGAGGATCGGTGAACCAACACACATGCACAGCGATTTAGAGGGATTAATTTGTAAACCATTATTATCTGACCAATTAGAAATGATGGACAAGTCTCTATTAAGGCGCTTGCAGCAATATTAATTCTTCCGGGTTCATCGCAAACATAGAGTTGCGTATCATCCGCATATAGGTGTATACTAGAGGAATTGGATAACAGTTCGGGTAAGTCGGTCGTGAAGATCGAAAACAGTATGGGGCCAAGTATGCTCCCTTGTGGTACACCTAGGAGTCACAGTTAATTCTTCGGAGGTTATGATTTATAAACTTTGAGTTTGGAACAATTATAACGAAAAAATATAGATAATTATGACCACAAGGTTTGACCTTATTGAAACTTTTACACTCTATTCCATTATAATAATTTTACTTAACAATATGAATCACATCAATAATTTTGATTTTAAAGAGACATCATGATTTCGTCGAAATTCAAGCTTTGGAGTAAATCACACTTTCACGTTCAAAATTAGAAAACATTCTAACCTTTCTTGCACTTTAGAAAATACACGTTCACCGGGCTACTTGGGTGCATGATAATGTCAGTAAGTATTTGTAGGCTAGTACAAATTGCTATACAGTGTGGACATAAAGTAACGGATAAATTCATTAACTTTGTTAATACTAATTTTTATGAAAAAATCTTGAAGAGGTATGGCGATTTTAATTATAGGACATACACTACAACCACCTTTATGTTGCTACGTCATTTGTTTAAATTTATGACGTCATCGACTTTTTTTAAGGGACAACGTGAATTTTTTATTATTGCTTTTGGTAGTAAAATCGAGAAAAATGGTCTTAAAGTGTGAATATTAAAAACCTATGAAATGAGCAAAATAAATCTAGTTACCTACGTTTGACGGAAAGTCATTGGACGGGGGCACATTAGTTTTTATTGAAATTTAAAAAAAGCAATTGAAAAATACAATAATAAATAATAAAAAAATTCAATTCTCTGTGTCTCGCTTAATTGTACCATTTTTATTAATAAAATAGTTGCTAAAGGCAAATTCTAATTTAGAAAATGCAAAGGACACTTATTTTGTTATGACATTTACCAATTGTTTAATTCTGACATGCAACTAATATTTTTTTGTTTTATCCACCGGTAACTAGATTATTTTGCTCATTTCATTGGTTTTTAATTTTTAATATTTAAGAGCATTTTTTTTCGATTTTTTTCAAATGGAACATATTTGAAAATGTTATATTATTGAAAACAACATGAAAAGTACTACCGAAATCAATAATATAAAATATAGGTTATTAAATAAAAAGTCGATGGCGTCATATCATGAAAAACAAGCACCCTTTGTGATTTTCGTTGTCATCACTATTAGTGTCGTGATCAGGGGTCGTGATTCGATCAGTCACAGTCACCATAGGCTCGACATTTTGCCTCCAAACTGGCTTGGCCTACCGGGCATTTGCCCGGCTGCCCGGTGGGCCAGTCCCGACACTGGAAACATGTCGAATAAGAACTCAAAATTCGAGTCTTTAGGAGACGAAACAGCGCACAGGCGTTCGACAAGATGGCACTTCGCACCGCGGCGTAACGAAAAATCCGCACCTCGGCCAAGCGGCTTGCATTCGAGAAAGGAAATTACAACTAGCAACTTTATTAATAGGAGAGCAAGACCTATCGAATAAATGCTAAAAATTCTAGTCTTTAGAAGCGCAACCAATACAGAGGTTTTTTTCCTCTCGCTACGAGATTGATAAGCCCACAAACGCAGCGGCATCTAAAAGATCAGCGTCACAACCGCGCGGGCTTCTATGGTAGAAATAATTTAATCAATCCTAACTTTGTTAATATGCGGGCGAAACATGGCAAGTAAAAACTCAAAATTCAAGGTTTTTAGAAGACAAAAGCAATGCCCATGTCAGCGACAAGATAGCGCTTTGCGCCGCGGAGATCAAAAGCAGCGAATCCAATTCCTATCAAATTTGCAAACGTCCCCCAC